>KV459558.1:10862-51146 GCA_001662645.1 Pseudogymnoascus sp. 03VT05 | reverse complement strand
ACAGAGCATGATATTTTTGAGAAAGTATTTCTAAACAGTAGTCCACCTGATTTTCAAACACTTCACAAAGCAAATACAGTACTGTCTACTACAATAAGTCGTGGTGGTGTTCTTAATACTCCTACAAAGCGATACATTCATAAGTTAGCAGATGAGACAGAGAAACTTAACACACGCCACATACTACAACAAAGAGAGACAGATAACTTACGCTTAATTATTCAGAAGCGCAGAGAGCAGAACAAAGGCAAAAGAGCAGTTTTGAAGGGTCAATTCCACATCTCTACAGAGGAGTTGCGGTCGCAAGTAGCAGAAGCAGAAGCAGCAACAGCAACAACAGCTACATCACAAAAGTCGAAAATATCAACAACACCACAAGTTATCAACAGAGTGGCAATTGATCTAATTGATGATGAGAGTGAGGAGGAGCAATTTAACAGTGATATAGATGAATTAGCATGGTAGTAATTGAATATTTTCGTTTTTTTAAGGTAGTGGTATTTTGATGGGGTGGTCCTAACCCCACTCCGGCCATTACCCCATTGCGGCCATTACCCCACGACCTACGTTAAGTTATCACACAGTGGAGTAACACTCTACTTTAAACTACACGTGTTTTAAGTTATCATGTGGCTTACTACAATTACACGTACTGTAATCATGTGATATAAGTTACCATATGGTGACTATGAGACGAATTGCACATCACGTGACCAATATTATATCATGTGACCATTTCTAGGTCATGTGATAATTTGAGATCACGTGACTAAGGCGGTGAGCGCAGAGTGGCAATTCAGATATTTTTGATAATTTGGGTGGTAGATTAGATATTAACCGTAGTTCATAATCTCTAACACCACCTAGATTACTTATAAAAGTTTAGATTTGCGGGCTAACCATCTATACTGTTGGCATCTCTTATAATTTGACAGGTGGAGATTCTAATATTTAGAAGACGTTGATAGCAATTACTATTAAGCGTTTTAAGTTATTATCTTGTTATATATTTAACTTAGTATGTACGATAGTGATGCCAACCACCAAAAGTCCAACTTTGTTCCCCTTTATCACCCCATTAAATGTTAACTCCTATTAATCAATTATTTCCGTCTATATTAAGCACCCCTCTCCCATGACAAACAAAGAAATTTCGAAGGGAGCGAACTGATCATGCGACTTATTAACAAGCATGTTTTGATAACTAAGTGCTTTTCAAGCAACGTGAGGACGCCCCTTATTCTTGGTTTTGTTTGAGACTTTCCGAATCAGAATACTCCTCGTCTTGTTCTAGTCCAGAGGAACCAGATGGTGGATCATTGGTTCGATCCCTCCTCCTCCTGCCGCCAATAGCCTGCAGCCTGCGACCAAGAGCGCCCTTCAAAAACCCGCTTTTATGCTTGTCACTGTTCCCAGAACCTTTGAAAGAATAAGAGTCTTCAGAATATCGTGTCTGACTACCGCCTTCGCCACTTGAAGGATGGGATTTTGTCATAGCTAGTGACTGAGGGATGCTTGAACCTCCTCGACTACGCGATTGAAACGAAGCGGCGCCACTACTACCTGCGCTCACAGGACGTAGGCTGCTACCATTTGAAGCAAATGACCGACGCGGGCTCTTAGATCGATCCCTGGCATCTGTAGAGCTGCTCGCCAAGGTGCTACCTGTGTCGGCAAAATCATTGGGCGAATCTTGACTTGATGGCACCAAAAGGACATTGCTTGTTGCAAGCTCCCTCAGTCTATGCTGCTGTGCCATAGTTGGCCGAGATTTGGTAAATTTATTTCCAATAATTGCACCTGTATGAGAGATGAGTGCCCTGATGACATCCTTTTTCAGAGCAAGCGCGAGATCAAGATTTGACCAGGTCTTGTTGCGATACTCGAGCATAGGTAGGCGAAAAACAAAATCGTGCAAGTCTTCAATATTGCGTTGGTCCTTGCCTTTGTAACTGAGGCAAATGACTACACTGGGAATCTTGACATAGGCCAGCGTCATATAGTTGGAGGCTCGGTTTAACATCTTCGTCAGATCATCAGAAGGATTCACGTCATCCTGTCTGCCACTACGATTGATGGCGAAGAGTTTGCTTCGTTTCTCACTTGTTACACTCCCTTCGAATGCCGAAAAAGTTGTCATGGATCGGGAGATCGTTGGTCGAGTGGCATTGCTTGAACCCAAGCTATCAACAGAAGGTTTTTTGCGAATGCTCTTCGTTGATTGCTGATCCGAAGCATGCGCCTTGTTTGACTGGAATAGACGGAAAGATGCGCCCTCTTGAGTATGATGTAAAGTTACCATCCTCGCTTTCTTTCGTGACAAGCCAGCTTTAGAGCGACTCTCGGAATTCAAAGTTGGCCTCAATCTTAATTCTAGCGAATCAGCTCCAGACCCAGTATTCGCGTCCGACCTATCGGCATCCGGATTGAGTACGAATTGAGTGGTATGCGTTGTTGAATTGTCTTCCTCATCATCATCGTCCTGAGGCCGTGCCATATTTTTCATTCGTGCTGCGGACCCCTTAATGTTGCCAGAAAGGGTTTCTCCAGAGCCTGGGAATATATACTCAAAAAGCTTCACACCAACTTCTCGTTCCAGTTGCATCTTCATTGGAAACAGATTAACCTCGAAATGATCCATGACTGGAATCCCAGCAATTGCTTCGAGCATATACCAATAAACCCTCAGCATTTGCCTATTGGTGCCTTCAGATTCTTTGCGTTCAGGATCGAAATATGGTGCGATCATTTCTGGATATATGGCATCTGGAAGAAGATTAAGTCCCACAATCTTACCAATATGTACAAGGTTTACATGTGAACCATCTGCATTATCAGTTCGATCATATTCCGCCTTTTGTAACTGGAATTCCATGAGAGGCCGATCCTCATCGCGCATCAGATGCCATACGATCTCCTCGGATGCTATGTTCCACCTAAGGAGACCATTATTTTGAGAACCGTCATATTTGCGCTGCGACGTCGTGATCGCCTTCATCATGAAGAACAGTTCGTCTCCACAGCTTGTTAGGTCGCGGTCTAAAAGGATTCGGCCTTCCCAGCCTTTTTTGTCTAGGTAATTCGAATGTATTTGGAATTGAGTCTTGATTTCTTCAAGTTGGCGAATACGTTCCTGTAGCCGGATGACCATCTCAGGGGCGCCACGAAGGTCGCTAAAGTCAGACGCAAGCATGATCTTCTCTAACTTCTCACTGCGAGTCTTTTCGAGAGGCTCGTTGTACAGTAATAGGTCCAGCACTATGATATACATGGCGTAGTACTGAGATGAGTCGCAAATTGCTCTTATATGAGGAAACTGAACCCAAAGGTGATCCATTCGACTGTCCAGGCTATCCGCAGCGACTTTGTCTGTCCTGTCAACCTCATCATTGTACTTTAGGCGTAAGGTATTGTATTTGTCGTATCTTAGGCTTGCCGAGGTCTTTTGCACAACACGCTTGAATCCAAATGGGTCAACTTCGAAATCGAACATGACTTCCATCGGTACCCAAGGTGGCCAGGCCGACCCCGAAGGCGTCCCATATTGACTTCCCGAGTATAAGGAGAGAAGAGGAGATTTAAAAAGCTTCTGGTGGGTGACAAAAAACTGGGTACCATCCATTTCTACAGAGAATCGACGCTGGACCAGTCCGCTGATTTCATCAAAAATGCGATCTTTATCCATGATTTCAACAAGTTTAAGCTCCATGCCTTTCGCGGTAACCAGAGCAACAGACTTTGGGTTTTTCTCGCTCTGAAGCTGTATCTGAGGGGCGATAAGGCGAACATGGTATGTGTTTTGAGGTGTAAAATCTTTACCAATGTTGGAGGTGAGATGATCTGCGGAGGGTCTTCCTCCGCTCTCATAGTTTCCGGGATCGTTCGCGTCGACAAACTTTTTGGAATCAGCGAGTAATCCTTGGATTCGTTGTTGAATATCGAAGTCAGCGGTTTGCTCCTCCGTCCCGCCTGAAGGAGAGGCAGATGGCGGTTGAGGACTCGGCGGTGTTGAAGACTTGGACTTGGGGGCCTTTGCCTTGTTTTGCTCCTCGACAATGTCTAGAATGAACTTCACCGCCCTTCTCGATAGGTAATATATGAACCCACGCCTTTGGCTGACCTGGTGAATATATCGGAGAATGGTGTTGCGTAGAGAGTTGTTCCACTTAAGTTGAATGTTATGAATGACAAAGCGATTATTGAAATCACTAACGAAATCAGGGGCGGCAGCATTCTCCCCACGGGTATTGTTCGACTGGGTTCCTTCGTCTGGGAAGGTACGGCTATCGGTTCCTGGATCTAAGTCTAGACTAGGCGTTGCATTCCGGATATCTGCCCTAATTCTAGCTTCCATTAGATGCAGCATAGCTTCCAGGAACGATCGCTTCTCTCGTAGTACTGCATCATAACTTCTCATCTGATCAAGTTCAGCTTTAATCGCCTTGTCGTCATCAGCACTCGTAGCCTGTAGCTGGCGAAGCTCAATTTCGCCCATCGCTCGTTTGTGATCAAGAACCTGTTCCTCGAGTTGATCTAGTCGATTTTGAATGAGGTGACATTGGACTTTTCGCGGATCGTCGTCTTTGGACATGATGCAGACATGGGTGGGTTCATTTCCAAAGGGGCTTGTGCGATCTGGGTCACCTGCTATAGTGTTCCCATGGTCTGTTTGACGGAAATAAGAAAGCCTGGGTGCATAAGCAAGTGGCATAATTTTTGTGTGTGGATTCGCCTCGGCTGGCAAAATCCAATCCAGTTCCACAAAATCATCCATATCTATCCAACTGAAATCATTATCTGGGATAACAAATTTGGAAAGATCAGTTGCACCTCTGTCCTGTTGAGTGATAGGCGGCGGAACAGACGCTTTCTTGAGGGTTTCTGGCGTTGTACCTGCAATTGTTGCAGACATAGCGCGGATGTCCGCTGATACCAAGTCCAGTTGAGCCTTATGGATTTTCATGCCTGTGGTTTTGCTTTGAGTTTTCCTGCCTTTGTCCTGAGTGTTAAACCACTCTCTTCTCTGGTGTATATCAAGCATGAAACTGTCCAGTTTTATCTTGAGTCCGGTGACCGAGACGACATCCTCCGTATAATCCTCAGCTTCTTTGTGTTTGTATACATGGCTGAGAAACAGCGGGGCGAGCAAGATGCTGTATTTGATGGTCGCCAAATGCCTACCGAACTTTTTGCTCGACTTCTCAAGTCCGGGCCATAATCGCCCTTGTCGAATTGGAAGAGACATCGTTCCTCCAAACATGGACCACCATGCAAAAAAATGGGTGAAGAACCGTGGGGTTAAGTGGACGCTGTTGTAGCTTGTTGACGGCGTCGTATTTGTTACAGACCAACTCCGGTTCATCGGGGCTGTCACAGCGATCGACAGGTGGATATAGTTACTCCGAAATCCTCTGAAAGCGTCATATACATCCCCTGGCGGCGCTTTTGCAAAAGCTGGCTCCTTTAAAATAACGTCATAGTGCGGTATAAAGTCAAAAGTCCTTTCTCCGCCCACGATATTTCTTTCGAAGACAAGGCCTGCTAACCATTGGACATTTCCAGAGAGTTTCATGATAACCTTCTTGAAAATTGCCCCTTTCCTGTAGCTATCACTGCTTGCCACGCTGTCGCTGTCACGGCCCGAAGAAATTGTCTGAAGGGCTTGATGGCTGTAATCAGGAATGGCTAGGATGTAATCGCCACTCTCCACGGTCATGAACTTCTTCGGGTCATTCTCACGCCAAACGCTCCACCGAACATCATTCCGCCAGCACATCAAGAAGCCGGCCCCGTTTCCGGTAACTGCGTAAGGGTCGCGGGTTCCTTTCAGTAATAGATGAACGTCTCCATCGCCTTTCCATGACACGAGTAAGCGTGAGTGGAAGCCCAGGCGAATTTTGTCCCAGAAACCCGTACGGTCCGAAGGGTCGATCTGAGGCTTTGTAAAATTTTCAATTACCATCATCATATCTTGGATTGCAGGCTGGTATGATGCGCCCCATGTGATTCTTGTCGGGAATATGGTATTGATGTCAATATTGAGATCTGAATATGACTTCACTGGAGCTACGGTACGTCGTACATCGATAGCAAAACATCCCGAATTTGGCTGTATCTGGTCCCCGACCTTGGCAGGAACGATATCAACTTTGACATGGCGGACAGATTGCGGTCCGCAGAACTCTTCCGCAATGACAAAGTCTGTCTTTAAAGACCAACTTGGTAACCGTAGGGACTGGCCTGGCTTCATGGCTGGTACGTGTAGAAGAGGGAGGGGGTAGTCCCTGAGCGACATCCGTGCTTCTCCCATGTCGATCTGGACGTGCATCGGAATGAGCAAAGAGTACTTCATGTCGTGAGGCATACCCTTCCCAATCCGGTGAAGAAATTCTGGGAGTTGGCTGGGAGGGAAAGTAGGTTTGTCAATAGTGATGTGAAGATCATTGATCAGCGTACTCATAAGACCTGGGCGCTGAGGTATCTCCACAATGTTCTCAATATCCTCCATATCATCGGGTAGCTCATCAGGGCCCCAGAATCCGCCACGCAATTTCTTCATATCGTTCATCTGTGTCCTGTACGATTGATCGATGCGTCTCTTCCAACTTTGCGCATTATAATGTTGTAATTTCTCCATAGCCTCTTGGATTGGGACCTTTGTAGAAGCACTTATACCACACAAGCCCTCGGGGTCGTATCGCATACGGTAATGACGCGTGGTTGACCGTGAGCGGTCAGGTTTTTGTGAATACTCCTCGCTTTTGCTCCTCATGTGGGAAGTACCCTGTTGATTACTTCGGCCAAATGGGCGAGCTGATCGAGTACGAATTCTTGACGTGTCCTTTCTCTGTTCCTGTTCTTCGACCTTCTTAACTTTGACTCTGAATGCTTCCTCGCGGGCAAGGCGTTGCTGTTGTTCGACCAGTCCAGATCTATAAATATTGCCCAGCTTCCATTCAAACGCACCGTCTTCGATTTCAAAGAGAAGCGCCTTGCTACGAATGGAAATCTTTGGCACATGCTTGGGCCCTTCTGGACCCTTCTTCAAGATATACTCATTTGTTCCAGTTTTGAACCGGTGATGAAGTTGTTCGATTGCTTTGACTGTGTTCACGACATTGTCAAAGACTTTATACAGAACAACTTGATGCGGCACAGCTAACCGTATGGCTTCCGTGCTGATTTCAATAACATTATCTTCCACAGAAGCCCCAGAGGCTAGCTGTTGCCTCATTTGCCGCAAGTTAACCTTTCCTGCTTTGATACTCGCGAGGCGAGCCCATACCCGCTTCATCTTAGGTGCTTCAACGTAGAGTCGAGCAAGCTTGCAGTTCAGGAAGGGTGGCGAGTATCGCCGACGACCAGTTTCCACGCCGTACACCTGCAGCATCATAGGTGGGTCAGCGGGCATATGGGCCTTTACTTGAATTAAGCCAAACTTGGCATCAATTGTTACCAGTTCGTTCAATCGCAGTCTGTGCTCTGGGAGGTTGCGTTTGTCCATGTTGGGCGGAAACTGCATGGGAGACAGGTAGTCTAGGCCAATGATGTCCCTAGTACCTTCCAGTGAGGAACGGATATTATCAACATTCGTTTTGGTGCGGACAAATGCCTTTCGAAATACGGTTGCTGCGACGCCAATGGCATAGTGCCTGTATAACGAATATTGGATCAATAGTGTCCTGACATGCGAACTGACATGGAATAGAGACCCCTGGGTATCAGTGGAGGTGGAAGCGGTAACATTGCATTGCGGCATGGCAAGAAAAGACTCGAATTCCCATTTTTCTGCAGATTCAACGACGAATCCTTCTAGGCCGCAAACGTTGATCGTCAAGGATCGTCCATCAGTCGAGTCTTGGCTGTGCTCTATAGTTTGAGAGTCGCTTCTGTGGTGGTTGGTATCAGGTGTTAACGATCTGCTGCTAGCCCGTCTACGGGGTGGGTTGCGGTCTGCAATTTTCCCTTTGTGTGCTCGATATTCCGCTGTCCACGATTCTAATTGTAAAGCAACGCCGCGTATATCATTCGAAATATCTCCGTCAACACCAGCGACCTCAGCGCTGAAATTCGAAGCATGGAATTGAAAGTGGAGTAGCCACGGTGGCAGAGCTCTGATGAAGTTGGGGTCTTTCGAGGTCTTAGGATTCACCTTTTTATCGGGCTCCACGTTAGTCCTAAGTTGGTGGACAATCTCGCGGATGCCCTCACTTAGTTCTGGGCGGATCATTCGGACCGAGAATGTCTGAAGACTGCCGGAAGCTATCACGTTAACTTCAGGGCTTGCGTTCACCTGCACTTTAATCTCCATAGACTCTGTCTGAAGCAAATCATAGCGAGCTGCTGAAGCTGTCTGGTAGTACAAATCGTGCGATTGCACTCTGAATGTGGATGCTAGTGCATAGTGAATATCTCCTTCAGCAGAATGAGACGATTCTAGGTCCAAAGACACCGAAGAAATGGACGATATAATGAGATCAAAGTCGTCTTCATCAGCATCCTTTTCCACGGGAGGCAGTGCTATGCGGAATACTGGCTCATGCATAGAAAACTTGACATTCGCTTTAGGTAGGAACTTTGAAATTAGCTCGCGGCTTCCTTGGCCTGATCGGGGTGTTGATTTGGGACGTGGTTGCATGATCGCCATGAGAAGCGGAAGGTGTTTCGGGTCAAGGTCAACCGACGGAGAAGTGATGACTATGTTGGCAAACAAGATATTTGCATTGCGCTCATCAGCGCTTTGAACTCCTTTAAACCCTACAATCTTGGAAGGTAAGGTGGTTCTTATCGTTGTGGTAGTCATCGGTATATATACCAGGCGGTCTGACTTTCCATGGCCATCATCAACGCCAATAGAAACAGAAAGCGCCGCCAAAAGAGCTTGATGTGCCACGGTTTGCGAAGAGAAGTACATGCGATGGTCTGGAGACTTGGGGTCTAATCGATGTACATCTATGCCGACCTCTTTCATGGAAGCATTAAAAAACAGAGGGCCGTTGCCGGGCTGAACATTTCGAATCTTTTTAGCAAGTCCAATGTGGGTAACTGCAAATTGTATTTCCTTGATTCCTCGGAGGATTGAACTGAGAAATTCGTTGAAATCCGAAGTGCTCTCCACGTTTGCATCGCCTTCAGCACTCGTGTCGACCTTGAAATCTGCGACCAGCGCGTCAGAGGCCGAATCTGTTTCATCGCGGTTCTTCGAGAAAAGCTTTGAGCGATTGCGGTAACAGGATAGACACGTCTCTATATCGTCCACGGGGATATGTAGCCTTCCTAGCTTCAGTTCAATTGACGCCTCGTGTAGTCCGTCAATCTCCTTGTAAAGCAGGCCATTTATGTTGAGAGCTGCGTGATCCAGAACCTCCAACGACTCGTTCCCTTCGGCAGTGAGTAACACACTTCGCATGGTGACCGTCCATTCGGCTGGTCGCTGATGTTTCTCTTGCTGCTTCTTTCGTGAGAATATGTGCCCCTGGTCGACCATTTTCCGCCTCGTATCGACGGCAACGGTAAAACTACCAATTTGGATAGTTCCCACCTCCAACATTGTGAGTGATGAGTTGGTAGCCACAATATCAACCATTCGAAGCCACCCAATACTGCGATGGAGGCGCTTGACCCTTTCCTTCAGTTTTTTTAGTTCGTCCCAACTCTTCCGTTGGCTTTGGCTGGCGCCTTTGCCATGGTATTTCGACCACCCTTTCGCAGCCTGAGGTTGGGGCGTATGGTCCGAATCTTCAGCAGCATCTTGGCCCAGCTCTATGATGTTTTTGAGCTTCTGCTTATTTTGTGTTTCCAAGGCTTCGATATCAACCGTTACAGCAAGTTCAGTCACAACAATGCTTAGCCAGGTCGGCTGGGCAAATGTCGGACGGTGGAGATTGATTCCCAACCCGCGGATTTCCACTCTTATTCCATCTCTTGGTGTGTATGCCAGTCTTCTCAGAGACAAATAACCGATACGTTGGATGGATATGCCGGTGGCGATGCGTAGCACTGCGAAGAGAATGAACGACGAGAGGTAGAGGAGCACCACAATCCCAAATACAAACGAGGGGCTTAGGATGGCCATTTTGTCGGGCAGGACTCGTACGCCATGGACTGTAGGCCTACTTCAGATCAGTGACTTCATAGGATGGCCCGGAATACAGCAGGAGCCGGCGCGTGTCGGAATGCCAGCCCGTAGTTGCCAGTATTACCACTGAGCCAGAGGTGTCATTGTGCCTGGGATCATTGGTAGCTCTTTGGATGCGGAATGTATGGTCATGGTCCAACTAAATCAATTTCGCGTGGTATGTTGAGTGGATGGTGGATGGGCGCGCATGGACTATGGGCAAAGTTTGAAAGATGGGTAGCTCTGAAATATAGTTGATTTCGATCATTGTCCAGCAAGGTAACAAGTATGAGTAGACATGTATAAAGGTAGAGTACAGGCGGACTGTTGGGGGGTCGTTTTTGGGATCCGCGAAATAAAATAAATACTCTCTACAGCTGTCTTAGAGCTTAGAGAGTAGCGATGCGATATAATTGCGTTTGGAGTAACTACGGGAGTATGTATGGGTTGTTGATCGTCAGATGTGTACTCGCAAGGGAGCTTGGTAGATTTGAGCCTAGTCCTAGTAGGGCTTGGCGAAGTTAAATTGCTGTGAAGTGCTGTGAAGTGCTGTGAAGAGTAGTTGTAAGTTGTAGTTATGTGGGTAGTGGGCAAGGTAACTCTCTGTCGCATAAATCACGTGATTAGACACTGTGAGTTAGCCTCACAAGCACTAAAATGCCACCCGCCACCCGAAACACCACTACCATACTAAACCTCTACTACAGGCTTTCTCTCGCTTAAAAGTACTGACCGTGCACGTGCGTTGGGTTCCTTGCACCTGATATTATTCACTAAAACCCATCAAAAAAAGCATCATCTCAATTCGGAGATTTCGATCACTCTAATCCACTCCACCCCTCGCTCCAGAATCACATCGGATACTGGGGATTCACACGATAAACATCAACCCGAAGGACAGAACAGAACTTCCTTCAGCGCTTTAATTAAACGCCACCTGTTACAACTTGTTCCCGCGCATTTTTTCTATATCCGCAATCATGGGTGAGTGACTTTATCCACCTGGACCGGTCTCGCTTTGGAACGCTTCCAAGCAGGATCAATTGAGGCCGGCCTATCTGGAGATCATCATGGAGCTGACAACATATTCTGCAGGTCCGAAAAAGAAGGAACAGCAGAAGATGTCCCTCGGGGCCTTCATGACCGATGAGAGTAAGCTACATATCGAGATGTCTGGATGTTACATGGCTAATACAGCACAGAACTTGGATCATGGGCCGACGAGATGGAGGATATGCCAGTCTGTGAGTATATTTTTCTTTTTTTGAACTTGACCCTCCCAATATTTTCAGCTTGCTAATCGTTTATAGCCGGTATGTTTGTCTTTTCCCAACCCCGAAACTCGCACACATAGGACCCATATCACCAACCCTTCCCTGGCGACTTATTTTACAGGCTTGGATTATGCTGATTCGATAGACTCTCGTTCTGGATATGGCGCCGAAAAGCGAACTTACGGCTCTACAAACACTACCTTCGGAAGTGGTAACCTAGCTGGTTCGTCACTCCAATTGAAATATACCAATGAACCATGCACCCGCTAACAGTGCGATTCAGGATACTCTGTTAGAGAGGAACTGCCTCTTCCAGATAAGCCACCTTATACTGTGCATCTAGGAAACCTCTCATTCGACGCTACCGTTGGAGACGTGACGGATTTCTTCGCTGATTGCGAATGCACCAATGTTCGCATCATCGAAGACAAGCTTGAAATGAAACCCAAGGGGTTTGGATATGCAGAGTTTGGCTCCCGCGAAGGCCTGATCAAGGCGTTGGCGCTTTCCGGATCGCAATTCCAGGGCAGAAACATCAGAGTCAGCGTCGCAGATCCACGTATGTTTTACGACCCTTACTACATGTGCATCCACATACTGACCATCCTTGCTTTATAGCCAAAGATCGTGATCGCCCGGATGTTCGTGAACTGGGAGACTGGAGTCGCAAGGGACCATTGCCTGACCTGCCAGGTCGCGGAGGAAACGACCGCCGAGCACCTGAGAGAGGGTTCGCATCTGGAAGAACATTTGGCGATGGAGGCTCGGAATCCGGCGGTGACCGTAGAGAGCGCCGTGACCCATTCCCTCAGGATGATGGAAAGGTCAGAGACTTCGGCAACTGGGAGCGTCGTGGGCCATTGTCCCCACTGCCCCAACAGGAGCGCCAGACGAGCACTAGAGAAGGGGGCCGTAGCAGCACAGTTGATGGGCCACGCGCGGAAGGGTTCAAAGACAGGAGAGCATCGCCGGCAGCATGGGGAGAGGGCCGTACCCAGGACTCCCAGGATGGCTCGAGACCTCCAAGACGCGAGTTTCAGGAGCGCCCAGTTGCTGATAGGGCTCCAACCGCCGCAGAGCAGGATAGCCAATGGCGAACAAAGATGAAGCCAGACGCCCCAGTTGCACCAGCCGCGACTTCGCCGCTGCCATCGAGGGATGGTAGTGAGGGCCCGGCTTCTCCCGCAACAGCCTCTGCAGCCCCTGTTGGAAGACCAAAGCTGAACCTGACAAAGCGCACAGTGTCTGAAGCAGCTGACGTGGCTTCGCCAGCATCTGCTTCTGGCGATGCCAAGGCCAGCCCATTCGGTGCGGCGCGTCCTATTGATACTGCTGCCAAAGAAAGGGAGATCGAAGAGAAGCGAGTTGCTGCGCTAAAGGAGAAGAAGGAGGCCGATGACAAGTCTCGCGAGGAGAAGCGCATCGCTAAGGAAGCTGCAAAGGCAGAAAAGACCGAAGGTGAAGCTGATGACGGCACAGCAACTGCAGAGATTGTGAAGAAAACGGATGGTCTTACCCTGGAAGAGGGTTCTGCGACTCAAGACACCACCGACTCCAAGCCTAAGGAGGCAGCTCAACAGAAACCCGCCGATACTGGGGCCTGGAGACGCCCTGCAGCTGGCCCAAAGCCCCCTCGAAGCGATGCCCCAAGGGGTCCTCGTGGTGATGGACCACCACGTGGCCCTCGCAACGATTCCAACAGAGGGCCAGGACCACGAGCCAACGGTGGAGCTCCACCATCTGGCGCAGCCGCCGAGCAGGTGGCAGAGGCTCCCGAGGAAGACGGCTGGAGCACGGTCTCAAAACCTAAAAAGAACCAGCGTGGTGGCGCACGTGGTATTTAATCATAGGTATTTAATTCAGCGTCCAGGGCAGTGCGGGAAGCGAAATATGCAGCCATGAAGGGTTGGGCATTTTCTGATCCAATCTCTTTACACGACGGTACTATATGCAGTGGATGGATCTGTACTCGGCGTTTGGTCATGTTTGTCGTTTCTGGTATCTTGCGTGTGCGCTTAACTCCTTGCTGATTTGGCTTTGGATAGCGCGTATGGATGATACCGAGGATGTTGCGTTGCATTAAGGCTGTCTCATAACTATGCTTTCTTCGTTGTTTCTACTTCGCATATACGGTTGCGTTTTCAGCGGGCTTCAAAAGTTCTATTGAGGATCTATCATGGGAGCATTGGAAGAATGAATGCAAAGGTGTGCTCTCACATGAGAAGTAGTGGCAGCTAGACTCACCGCCACATTATGATCGCTGGCATGCACGATAGTGCCAAATGGCACAGAAATATGGATTCTCGCATGCTTGTATTTATAAATGCCTTCCAGACGTCTCAACTTTGAAGACCCAGTCCGTTTTATGTCTCGAGATTTATGTTAAAAATGAATGAACGTGTATTGACTACCTAATGCAACCGCTTATATATCCTCAAACTTCCAATCTTCCTGTGGCGCGAACCCATTCTACTGCCTTTGCCTTAACCTTCTCCTGGCTTTTGGCATCGCCATGCTTACCCTCCCACTCACTCCAACGCTTGAACCAGGCCTTTGCACCCTTCGGCTTCAAGTCTTTACTCCTGGCTACTCGTTCAAAGAGTGCCCTGACTATGCCTCCATCACCCTGTTGTATCTCCAGATCCAAAAGTTGATTCCAGAGATCCAATCTCTTCGGGAACGTTGACAAGACTCCCTCAAACGTCGTCCTTCCTCGCTCAGGTGAGCCGTGCGGTGAGTGAAACTCGAGAGCTGCAAACTTGATCGTGAGACTGAGGTGGTTATGCGATGGCAGTGACTGAATGGCCCTGGGTAAGAGCGCCCATGCTCTATCGGGAGACGACAGCGTATAATGCAGGAAATGCGCATAATTGTACCATGCATTGGGGTATTGCGAAAACTTCTTGATCAGAACTTGGAAGAGCTCATCCGCTTTCTGTTGTAATTGTTAGCAAATTGAGAAACTAAAAAAGAGCTAGAGAAGTTGTATCTTACGGTATGTTTGCCCGACTGGATGTAGATGCTTGTCAACCGTTCGTGGATTTCGAAAGCATCGTTATACTGACAGGCACGTTTGAAGACTTCTTCGGTCGTGTCATCGCTTCCATACGCATTTTCCAAGTTAAGCAAAGCGATCCATACGTTCATCTTCTCCGCTTCTTCGCGCATGTTGATGGTACGAATGGCTCGCTCGGCAACCTCTCGTGCTTTGGCAAGTTCACTGAGTTTCACCTGGAAAGCCATGTATTCAATCCACAACTGTGAAGAATCCGGCTCGCTCAGCAATAGTCGTTCGAAATCGCTTGTCGACTGTGGGCCATTGGCATCAAGCTCTCCAGTACGGTCGACCTTGACAAGTGGCTTGCGGCGTGCCTTCTTTTTCGACGCACTTGCCAGTCCCTCTTCATCAGAATCTACACCAATTTGCTGGTCCGCATCATCCAGGGTGGACGCATTCCAGTTGAATCCTCCCGCTTCGAGTGGGAGACCGCTTGGTTTCTGTGGAGCATCTTCCATGTCGGAGTCCGAATCATCTCCTGATAATGCCGCTGATGCGTCAACCCTCTCCAAGTTGCCGGAATCATCCTCTTCCGAATCTGCATCGTCGTCACTACCCAGTTGTACTCCTTCCATGCCATCTTCTATGCCATCATCCATTTCCTCATCACTTTCCGATTGATCTTTGAAGTATGAAGCTTTTAGACCAAAGCTTACGCGCCTCTTGTCTAATTCAATCTTCAGTACCTTTGCCTTCACAGAATCACCTTCAGAGTAAAGCTTCTTGACATCTGTGACCCGACTTTCAGCCATTTCACTCCTATGGCACAAGCCACTAACGTTCATCGAGCCGTCCACAACGATGAATACACCAAAATCCTCAACCTTTCGGATCTTGCCAGTAATAGTCTGGCCAACCTCCAGGTCATTAAGTGATATAGGTGCCACATAATCGTTGTCGACAACAGACGATTTCAGACTCAACTGTACATGGTTCAAGGCTGGATCGGCAGCTATCACTTTACCCTTGACAAGCTGATCAACCTGAAAGCTTGACTTCCATTCCTTGATGTAGGCGTCGGAGAGGTCGGATACTCGGGTGTACGCTGTCACGTTCCCACCGAGGCTGATGAATATGCCATTCTCAGCAACATTCTTGACAAAGCCCCTGACAACATCATTCACCTTCAGCTGCGCAACAGATGAAACTTCGGCATCTTTAACGGGCAGAGAAGAATTAAGGACTCGGGATGGTCTTGTTGTGAGCCTTATGCGTTTGTTGGGGACGTCAACGTCTGTGATACACACTCGAACGATATCGTTTTTCGAATAGATTGTTGGGTTGGCGTCAGAGAAGTCATCAGTAAGATCAGTCAAGTTCACTGGTCCTGAGACTTTATCGCTCAGCTGGACCATGATTTGGCGCTCTGTGACCTTGGTGACCCTTGCAGGTACAACCATATCCTTCTTTAAATCTTGGAAACTCAAAGCACTGCTGCTGCCTCTTGCTGATCGGCCGCTTAGGTCGAGGCGATTATTTGCAACATCAATCCCAGTCACGCTGACTTTTATGGCAGACCCAACGGGAAACTTTGACTCGAGGTTGTTGAGTAAGGATACGTCGTCGGAGATGTCAAGAGCGCCGATACGCCCCCGAACGTTGGGGGAAATATTAACCCAGAGGCAATCGTCACGCACGTTGTTGACAAATGCAATCCAAGATGACCCCACCTTCACTTTATTAAGGGTAAGAGCCTCTGGTGCGCTCTCTGTTGTTTTAGCCAACTTTGCAGACAATTCGAAGACTGCCGTCTTGCCGGCTGTGTGGGTGATTGGCAAGAACCTATGGTTTTTGGCATCATGGATACCAAGAACTCGAACGGGGATAGTCTGTTTTGCTGAGAATTGTTTCAGCGGGTGCTTTCGGTCTTTGATCTCCTCCCAAGATCCAAAAACTTCAGATACATCGATTCTGCCTTGGATATTGTCGGCCAACTGCACATTAATTTGAGTTTCTTTGACCGAGGCAATCCTAGCCATTGTCACCCTGCCCAACGTAAAGTCTTCCGCAGCAGTTATGCTTTCATCAACTGGGTTAATAGCCTTCTGGGATTCGCCACGGTGTACCAACTCATTATCGACGGATGGTACCGAGAGGTTAATGTCTTTGACAGACAACAGAAATCGTTTCTCGTTTTGATCAACAGAGAGGACCTTGGACGTCAATGATTGGAGGCGGCGGAGGCCAAAATCAGGCAGGGCCTGGGCCTCGTCTTGCAGTTTTGACTTTGGCAAAAGCCCAGTAACTCCACCTCCAAATTGGACGAAAACTGCTGTGGGCGTGATGTTTTTCACAAAACCATGCACAATCTTGTTCTCTTTAACATCGGCAAACTCTCTTAACAAAGTTCTCTCGTTTGCTGCTTTCACCAAGGTGGACTTGTTTGTAAGAGTTATGAGACGATTCTTTTCGACTTTGTCGATGACAGCCAAGTTTTGGAGAGTCTGTCCCACCCTTATCTTCTTGAAGGCTGACAGGTTTTTGGCCTCCGAGCCATCCGTAAGATGCCCGACAGGGAGTATAGCTCGCAGGCCAGAGAGTTCAAGTTCAACTGATATGTCATCATTAGACTTCTCTGTCACGGTGGCGGAAACTATTTCGCCAATTCGAAGCTTCTTCAGCGCACTTTGTTGTGAGAGCCCAAAGGCTGCCGGGTCTTTGCAGGAAACTGTGAGTCTTGCGGCTGCAGGATCAACATTCAGGACATGAACATTGACGACTTGTCCGACGCGGAAGTGTTGGCTAGGATCCTGTATGTATGATTCGCTCATCTCCGAGACTGGTAGAAAGCCACGAACGGTACCATAAAACTGCACAACAGCCCCGCCAGGTAAAATGCTGATTATAGTCCCGGGGCTTTGCGAGCCAGGTTCAATATCTTCGTATGACTTGAAAACAGGGCTTTCAGAGTTAACCAACGCCTTTTTCAATGTTAGGCGAAACTGGCGCTTGCTCAAATCCGTCGAAAGGACACGGGCAGTGACACTAAGACCTTCTTTGAACTTCTTTTCGGGGTGAAGAAATTTGACATCAGCCATATGCATTTCTGGTACAAGGCCAGTGATGCCGTCGGCAAGTTTGACAAACAGGCCACCAATACCAGCTTCGTTGATAAGTAGCTTATCCACCTTCCCCTTGACAATCTCGCCAATGGTTAGGTCTTCGATCTGCAAAAATGGCTGCTCAAGGATCCTCTGTTCCAGAGACACGAGGTAGATTCCATCCAGTGAGTTATAACCGACAACCCTGGCCCGGTGGGTTGAGTCAATCTTGTAAGGCCCGACTGATTCAGAAAGCGTCTCAACTTTTGAATCGGCAACCCTAGAGATATGCACAAAGCCATGCACGCCTTTAACACCGATGTCAACGAATAAACCTATTCCCGGTTGAACTTTTTTGACTGTCGCTTCTTCAATGATGCTGGATAATGGGAGGATCTGCAGAGGGTCGTGTTTCTGTGCATTCTTCTGTGCCTGCTGTGTCGAAAGGGACATAACATGATCCAGCAGGGAGATGCCAAGTTTTCTGGGTTCAACATTCGGGAATGTGCAGATAATTCTGCCTTTGACTTTGCTGCCAACCTTGTATTTCTTCTCCAGGTCCTTTCCAGCGTTCCCTAGTCCAGAGTGTATTAAGTCGGCTGTCACATCGATGCTGCCCATGACCTTGCCAGCCACACCCCTGGGCGTAATATCGGTAAGAAGAAATTCAACCGCCGTTCCAGGTAAGAAGGCATCCACAGTCGGTGCGTCGCTTAAGTATGTCGGCTTCTTAGAATTGGCAATCTTTTGAAGGTCTGCCGACAACTTGACAATTTTGCCATTGGAGCTGAGACCTGTGATCATGCATAGCATAACTGCACCTTCCTGTATCGTATTCATCTCGATGGCGTACCCAATCTCTTTGGAAGACATGAACCCTCCAATGGCAGATTTCTGCAGCCCAATGTCCATAATAATACCATGGTCTTCAACACTGACCACTGATGCCATTATCATGCTGTTTGGGGCTAGTTCTTTCGCTGTGATGCCGCTATTGGCTTGCTGAGGCTGAAGAGAGAGCTCAATGCGCCGTTTCCCAACTTCGGCGCCAGACGCATTGGTCTCGTTCGTAGAAACAACGAACGCTCGCAGGTACTGGCCAATTGAGAATAGGTCGCTGAGATCAATATCATCTGCTATGCTCGAAGAGTCATCATCGCTTGCTCCATCGTCTGCTGCCACCAACTTTTCTACCCTTTCTGTCAACTTCCCCGATATCGAGGTTAAGGGGACATAACCAGTTAGGTTGTTTGGCAGTGCTAGAGCTATATCATGAACATTTATTTTCGAGACTTGCCCAAGTACCAATGACCCTGGAACGAGGCGCTGTTCCACATTAGCACAAACCACATTTGCCTGCTCAAGAGAGTACTAACCTTGTAACTTAAACCCTCGATCCTTATGTCGTCACCTTCGTCCCCCTTCACATTTGCGTCCTTAGCTCCTTTGCCTTTTTGCTTGCGCTTCTTCCCTCCATGGCTAGTGGCCGCCTCTGAATCTCCATCAGCTTTCGCCCTCGATGCGATCTCATGTTCGAACAGGACGTCTCTGGTCGCGTCGATGTTGATCTGTTTGTGCTCCAGAGGTGTTAGGACGCTTGCACCTCCACGTGGGAAAGCAGCCTCTTCTTCTTTGGCTCTTGCAATTTTGGGAACATGTGCAGTCGGTAGAGTGGTAGTTCCGCTGTTGGGCTTTGCTGTATCAGAGGTTGCAGTCTCCTCTTGTCGCAGCCTCTTTTGCGGCCTGTTATCATTTTCGCCGACCTTCTTTGAGCGAACAAATGAATCATTCGTAGGCCCTGTCTTTCTTTTGATCGGCCCCATGATTGTCGTGTGTGGAATTTGCTCCAAGCAAATTTGCTTTTCTGCTTGCCTTTCCTCGAAACGGGAAGTTAGGTTAGTAGAAAATAAGAATTATTTATGTTTCTGCCGCTTTTCACCGACTTCGTTATCTGACTAGCCCCGCGCGCGACACGGACCACTTAATGTGTGCCTTGGTGTTGGCTTATGACGAAGCTCCGAGGCACCAGTCAAACCACCAATGGTACAGCAACTAACGCGCCGTACCTACGTTAACGGCACTCATGGATGTGCAACCGTTTGTGAAGATCCAAGTAGCTTTGCTTTAAATATTAAGCTCCATGGGATATTTTTTTACTTATTGCAACCTACATAGTAATAACGAGTGGATAATCTACCTCAAGGCCTCATGGCCTCACAGAAACCACGACAGTCAAACTCCGACGATGAAAGTACGCGCGCCAGTCGTCAAGGCGTCCTGAAGGCACCGGCGGATTCGCAAACCCCGAACGATACAGATGGGACCAAGAATATAAATTCAGCTACGACAACTACAGGAGAGGTTTGCTCCCGTTCCTGAAGTCGGCGCTGGGCTACTTACTGACTGAACCAGATCCAACCCCGCAGCTGGTATGGTGGAGGGTCCTGGCCGAGGATAAAATCGAATCCATCTATACAGATCGTAAAGGAATCTATTATGGCCGGCAAATCTGGCAACAACTCCCGGCCAGCCGAAGTTGCGCTATTCGAGCAAAGACCTCCGGCGGAGCCACAACCCTCCAAAGCCACCGTCTCTCGCCCAGCATCTATGGATCCCGGGAAAAGCAAGGAGACACTTAAGCTCGTCTCGGGGGAACCCTCGATCAAAGATACCGCTAGAGACACTTATGACACTGCGAACGGACAGATAACACATTCCGTGAAGCCTACTGACGACCAATCGAAATCGACAGATACTGTTGTTGAGCCCCAGCCTGATAATTTAAAACCTGAACCAGACAACGTTGTGGGACAACAAAAAGGAACTGGGTGGTTAGAATGGCTGCGGCCCACAAAGGCCGAACATGACGTCCAATATGGATCAGCTGCAACTGAGGAAACTGTCCCATCTGTCGACGAGCCTCAGCAACCACCCAATAAAGTGCCATCTTCAGTCGACAAAACGAAGCCGCAGCCTCCATTGGCTTCAACTGTTGCTACTGATCCCCGACAGAACGCAGAAACTGGCCAACACAGGCGAACAGAGCCAAACACTCGCTGGCCGGGGTTATGGCCTGTATCAAACTCTACCATCACAGTTGCTCGACCTGAAGAAAATAACAGCGAACAAGAACCCATAAAGCCAGATTTAACTATGAGCAAAGATAACGAACAAAGTAGCAACGCTACAACTACCGGCTCTAGCTGGGCCTTCTGGTCTAGACAGGTGCCAAGTGCAACTTCACAAACAACCAATTCTGATGAAATGGGAGAGATCGCGGTTACTGGAGAACCGTCGCAAGACCATCCGGTGGCGGCTCCGTCTAACGGACCTAAAACCGCTAAATCAGGACCAGAGTTACCAACTAAGACGACTGCAGTCACGAGTTCCTCTTCTACAAAATCCATCGCTCCGAATCTATTACTCCCTTCTTTCAGAAATACCTACCATCTAGCAGAGAGCCCGTCAATCATACAGCAAATCGCCCGTCTATTTCGTAGCCACCAACCTCCGACGAACCATCTTTTTGTAATCAAGGATCCACCCAAGATCAAGAAAGCAATTGCAATCGGAATACATGGGTTATTTCCAGCCACTCTCTTGAGGACAGTGATTGGGCAACCGACAGGAACTTCAATTCGATTTGCAAACCATGGGGCCTCTGCTATTGGGAGGTGGGCTGAGAAACTGGGGATCCAGTGTGATATTGAGAAGATTGCTCTCGAAGGTGAAGGGAAGATTGCTGAACGCGTTGACCATCTATGGAAGCTTCTTCTAAATTGGGTCGAACACGTTCGGCAAGCCGACTTCATCCTTGTGTCATGTCACAGCCAAGGGGTTCCCGTTGCGATGATGCTAACTGCAAAGCTTATAAACCTAGGGGTGGTGACCTCGGCGAAGATTGGTGTCTGTGCTATGGGTAAGCTAACACAGGATTTCTCCATACAATTTCATATTTAGGTAACTAACCAGATCGTGCTCTAGCTGGTGTCTCACTTGGGCCATTCACAGATTATAAGTCACGACTATTCAGCGGCAGCGCTGCGGAACTGTTCGACTTTGCAGACCCAGACAGTGACGTTTCTCGGAGTTACCACGAGTCTCTTAGTGTTGCCTTAAAGTATGGGGTGCGAGTGACTTATGTCGGCAGCATTGATGATCAGCTTGTTTCTCTAGAGGTATGAGGAATCTAACTACGTTAGTTGGGCTATGGCTAACAGGACAGTCGGCTGTGTTTTCACCAGTGGATCACCCGTACATCTACCGTTCGGTTTTTGTAGATGGCCGCATCCATGCTCCCGATTTGTACGATCCCACCCTTGTTTTTATGTCACAGCTAATAGTATCTAGCATCACAAATCTGGTAGGTTTCGCTTTGAAATTGCGAAACCTAGGAGTATCAGATCACCAACTCATCAAGTCGCTTTCTGCCCCATTAGCTGGTAGTCTTTATAGTGGCGAAGGGCACTCAAGGCTGTATGACGAGGAGGCCATTTATGAGTACGTTGCTTCCCATTTGTTGCATGCTCAACCTC
The DNA here is from genome assembly GCA_001662645.1 of Pseudogymnoascus sp. 03VT05. Classification (NCBI taxonomy): domain Eukaryota; kingdom Fungi; phylum Ascomycota; class Leotiomycetes; order Thelebolales; family Thelebolaceae; genus Pseudogymnoascus; species Pseudogymnoascus sp. 03VT05. Next base: position 29,121 of record KV459558.1, on the reverse strand, counting down.
GCTGATAAACCCTATAGCTTAAGTGTCCAATTTGCGCTGGAGACGACATCAGTCAGTCAAAATATTGATCTGAAGGTCCAAAGGAGTGCGGCAAATAGCAGCTCTAATCCCTTCCAGTTACCTTGGAGTATGAGAGGGCTGCTAGAGGAGGATGTTGTCAAAACAGAGCTAGACCAGGAGGCTAAGGAGCTTCTATTGCAGTTTGAGGAGTGGAAGCCCACTACTAAGGTATTGAAGGATGTCAAGTATAGACTTGAGGTTATTAAATCAAAGCTATGACAGATCGCGTTGTGGATGGTGTTCGGAGTTTAGCATATTACATTCGGAAAATACCCAGGGATTCTGTAGAGGAATTAGAGGCGGCATATCATTTTATTTTATCATTTCGAATAGAGGAACAAATGCAATAAGTACAATACATATAATGTACTCCATGCGCATGTCGTTTTAGGGTCTGAAGAGGGGCTAGATGTAGCTTAGGATCAATATCAGCAATTTAAATCTGTAGAGCTTATCCCTTCCGTTCCACCTGTTAGTAGCTAGCTTAACGACTGTGGCCCCAAGTGATTGAACGCTTTTTACATAAACTATAGTTACTGTAAGCGCCGCTGTTGTTATGTGCATGGAGCCCTCCATGAACTTATCCGCCACCCTGGTGGCAAACCACAAATATAACGGATAAAAGTTGTTCCGAATAGTGCGACCCTTGAACAAACGCCGAAGCGCATCATGGACAAGGCTGGACCCTCAATTCTGCTTATTCCAGAACATCGATATTTTATTGCTTTGATTCTTCTTGTACCAGTGGCTTTGTTGGATATTCATTGTTTTGGAAGATCGCCATCTGCAACGCTCATTAATCACATGTCTTTTTGGAACAAAAACCCCTCTAGCTCGAAGCAAAAGATTCGAACAGAAACCGTCTCTGTCAAAGCATCACCAGGGACCATAAACAGGGCGCCATCTCGTTCACAAAGTGAAGCGCGCCTAGCGTCGAGTCTGCCCAGGTCGAAAACCTTGGGACAGACAAGCAGAAGTTCGCGAAAGGATAGTTATTCGACGAAACTCAGCCTTCCCGAAAGATCCACCAGTCGCAAACGATCTCCAGTATACCAGAGGATAGAAAGTGACTCAAGTGAAGGTGAAGGCCAAGAGTCGCCGCCAGTCAATAAAAGGCAGAGGCTGACGCCTTCGGAGCTGGACGATCCAACCCGAACTCTTCCGTCACGAAAGCAGTTTTCGCAAATAGATTCTACGTTGTTAATTCATGCCGCCGATATCGCATCTCATAAACTTGGTTATCGGGCCGCTTTTGGGGATACAACGTTGGAAGGGGCTCCAGTGTGTCTTCAGTACCCTGGAAGCTCAATAGCTGAAAGGTGGGCTTCATTTTTCATACCGGAAACGCCATTGCTGACATCAATACAGATACGAGCTTGTGTTCAAAAAAGATTCATTCGACCCCGTGGAGGAAATCCTAGGGGTGATAAAGGACTTTACGGACTTCTTCCTCGATAACGAAAAAGCAAAACCCTTTGTGGACCCAGACACTGGTATCATCCGGCGGCTTGAACGTGCAAGAAATCTCGGTTCCTTGGAGGGGTTTAAGAGCGCCCTTGTCGATTATAACTCTGCAGTAGAGTCATTGCGAAATGGAGAGGATATTGCTACAATACTCGATAAGAAGCATAGCGTTTCTGAGAGCCTCGTCGTTAGAATTATGGCCCAGACGTATGATAGAGCTGTCTCTCCAAAAGTCGATCTCCTTAGGAAGTACGAAAACGGCACCAACGAGATTTACGGGGAGCTTAAATCTAATCTCGTGTACACAATTCTTGCCGAGACGAAAATAACTTCCAAGCAAGTGTTTGTAGATCTCGGTTCGGGCGTTGCGAATGTCGTCCTTCAGGCTGCGTTGCAGGTTGGCTGCGAAAGCTGGGGGTGTGAGATCATGGAAAATGCATGTTCAATAGCCGAAGCTCAGAAGGCCGAATTCGAAGTTCGTTGTCGGCTCTGGGGGCTCCAACCAGGGTTGACAAGGCTTGAACGTGGAGATTTCATGGTGAATGAAGAAATACGGGCGGCTCTCCAAAGAGCAGACGTTGTCCTTGTGAACAACGAAGTATTCACACCGGAGTTAAACGTCAGCCTGGTGAACCTATTCCTTGATCTCAAAGAAGGCTGTAAGATTGTTTCACTGAAGTCTTTTGTGCCGGAAAATCGGAAGATCAGCAACTACAACAACAACGACCCCTCTAACATCTTAGATGTTGCAAAGAAGGCATATTCTACCAAGAGTGTCAGCTGGAAGGATGAAGGAGGAAATTACTACATCTCGACCAAGGACAGCACAAGGTTACAATTGTATGGTGATCGCAGTTGAGTGGACTAGTTTTTGATTTGGCCGAGGCCTTTCATAACTAATGGAGCCGACGAGAGGTTTGAGAGGTTTGGTGTCTGAGGAATGTGTTAAGCTGGGAAGTTGCATTTTGAGCGGTATTGACATATCCTTACAGTCATGGCAAAGCGCATCAATACCATTATTCTCTAGAATTTTGAGGCTTCATTCATTGCGTCCGCCTCTTGGCCCATACGAGCCATCCAACGGTCTATTAGGTCTTTGTTCTCCCTTTTCAAGCGAGCCGTCTGTTGTTCAGCCATGTTAAGTTGTAAATCAAGAGACATGTTTTCGTCTTGGACTTGCTGTATATCGTGTAAGTATTCCGACTGAACTGGAGCCGGATGGGGAACGGTACCACCAATAATTGAGCCTTTCCACGTAGCTCCTCGTCTCTGTCTTTGACCTTCAAGATAAGCTGCGCCCTCTCTGCAGATAGATCCCTAATAAGAATGGAATCCGCCTTGGCTCTAGTTTTATGCCCCTCCAAAGTTTCTTCTGTGACCTTGAGACGACGCTGCAGTTGTCCCTTTGCTCGGAGTGCTTCCGCCAGATCACTCTTCACTTGTGCTACTTCCTCCTGGTTGCTTAAACCAGGCGCATCGTTTCCCGGCGAGGTAGGTATTGGAGAAGACGAGTCTGCGGATACCTTGGCCTCTAATGCAGCTGTTTGATCAGCAAGCCTGCTGTCTGAGCCACTGTTAGTTTCCCGGCGATAACTTCGGGGACCAGGGCGCCTCACAGGCATCGATGAGATCATAGTTTGCTTTCTCCAACTCGTCCCGTTGCTTTAGGTTCTCTAGGTATTCTTGTCGCCAGGACATCATTCTCGGCATTTGTGGGAGCGTGAGCGGATCATTTGAGATGTAGCATTGCTTGTTCTATTTGGGGGGGATCGGTCACGCTCGTGGGGGGAAGGCTGAGGTATTACTACAGGATCTCAGCCTGGCCTGTCACAGCCTGGTCGCAGGCAAGCAGCCAACTTCGCTTATTGGTCGGAGCTTAGACTGGCCATAATTGGGGGTCATAGGCTCTCCCCACGACATCGGATAGATCCAAGGTACAACACGACACCCTTTGACTGTTGCTTTTGTTATTCTTGCCTAGCAACACGTCAAGAGTTGATAATATCTATCTCCTGTGCCTCACATTGCACAGTTGAGCAGGCCACATCGACAACTGATCGAGCCCCACCCAGACTCTTTAATACATCATTACCCGCTCCCATGGCTTCCAGAAAGAAGATCCTCTTGAAGGTATGTGCCTTAAATCGCCTCCCAGACATATGCGGCAGTATCTGACGGTGCGGTTGTGCCAGGTTATCATACTTGGTGATAGTGGTGTAGGCAAGACGAGTTTGATGAACCAATATGTGCGCAACACTCTCTGGCCGGGCTCTCATGGGCATCCTGCGTCGCAGGCATCCTTACTGATAGGCGTTGGGTTAGGTCAACAAGAAGTTCAGTGCGAGCTACAAAGCAACTATCGGCGCCGATTTCTTGACAAAAGAGGTGCTGGTGGACGACCGTTTGGTGACGATGCAGGTAAGGCGACCCAGCTACGACGAGGTTGTGCGAGTGCGCCTGCTGACGTTTACAGTTATGGGATACTGCTGGCCAAGAACGCTTCCAATCATTGGGTGTTGCTTTCTATCGTGGAGCTGATTGTTGTGTTCTGGTCTACGACGTAAATAACTCGAAGAGTTTCGACACCCTCGACAGTTGGCGCGACGAGTTCCTGATCCAAGCCTCTCCACGGGACCCGGAAAATTTCCCATTCGTGAGTTCTCTGCGGAACCCCTATAAATCTAAACTAAAATACGGTCTAGGTTGTCCTCGGAAACAAGATAGATGTGGAAGAGAACAAGCGCATGGTAAGTTAACAGAGAGCGCAATCCGAGCAACGACGTAACTAACTATGTATCAAGATCTCATCAAAGCGCGCAATGACCTTCTGCCAGTCGAAGGGCGGCATACCATATTTCGAAACCAGCGCAAAAGAGGCGATTAACGTTGAACAGGCTTTCGAAGGTATGATACACCCCCCGTTGAGTCCTTGGCAATCGCGCAATAAGCACATTCTCCCATGGAACCATCAATATACAGTAACCTAGTCACTAACCTCAAGCGCAGTTATTGCCCGCAATGCCCTGGCACAGGAGGAGTCGGAGGAGTTCAGCGGTGATTTTGGAGACCCGATCAACATCCACATGGAGAATGATAGAGACGGGTGTGCTTGTTAGGCGCTATAGATATTGGGTAATTGCAGAGTCCGCTACCAAGGCATTTCCAGCTGCCTGGGAGAGTACGTGTGGGTTCAAACACAGCTGGTATATTAGCCCCCAGCACCGTTTGCAGCTGGAATCAATTTTGCGAGGAGCGCAGCCATGTATATAGAATCACTGGCTGAACGGCGCAGATGGCGTTTCATTTCTTCATGTCATTTCCAGGGTCTTTCACAAGCAATGACCAAATCGTCCTTGTCGCCTTCGTAGACAGCATACTCCAGTATCTTATATTCCAGTGCCACGTAAGGTTTATTCTCGGGATACTTGCTACCTTGCTACTTGTCTCTTATCTTTTATACATTGTGATAAAATCGTGTCACGGCGAGTGATACTTTGGTTCTAATATTCCATATGCCCTGGGAAATGTGAAACCTACGGGTATGAGTAGGCTGGTATACACAAGTATAAGGGTGCTGAGGCAAGGAGGTCAGAGTACGCACCTTGAAGGGTAGCCCGCCATGGTCAATGCACAGATAAGACAACGAGTACCCTAGCCGAGTGATGTCGTCTTCACAACACCAATACAGATTGCGAACACAACTTGTCGCACAAACTATCATGTCTCCGAACACTGTCTCGTCAACCTACTGAACAGCTTAGTTATGTGAATAAGGACACGTCGAACCGTACATACAGGCACATCTCGAGAAGGAGTTAATCGGCTGCGCCCGCGTTCCCTTCGAGGAGCAATATCCCACTAAGCTAAGGCAGACATCGAAATCCTTCCATGGATCGAACAACCTGGCTCGCCTTGATGAGAGTGAGGCCCTGAGTTATCCGAGTCTTCACAGTACCCCGCAACTTCACAGCTAGTCTACCATGGCTTCGCGAGACCAGCCCGCATCGTTGCCTAGCGTGGCAGATACATATGAAGTTGAAGACTTCAGCGATAGGGCGTCAGAGGAACATCTCGAGCGCTCCGTGCCCGAAGAATCAAGTCCGAAGGTTTCTGGTTTCAGAGCTAGTACAGGATTACAGAACGTGGCTCGCCGAACACTGGGCATTATTCTACTTCTGATAACAGTTATATTGTGGACGGTCTCAAATTTCCTCGCGAGTGTGAGTGGTTCAGCTAGGCCCCAAAGATTGTGCCGACTAATTCTAACTGCATTTAGTATATCTTCGCGGATAACACATATTCAAAGCCATACTTTGTCACATACTTCAACACGGCTTTTTTTGCCATTTCGTTGATCCCGATTCTATCGAGGGTAGCCCATCAACAGGGATTCCGTGAAATAAAAACGTCGTCGGTCTCATTCTTCCGTCACTTTCGCAGGGGCCAATACCGCAATGAACATATAGACGACGATGGTGGGCACCTAGATCTAGACGGGCACTCTGCGGCACCATTATTGCAAGGCGATACTTTGGAAACTTCCAGCACTGGCGGATCGGTTCTAGATCCAGGAGAGACGCATAATGCCGTCCTCACTATAAGTGAGACCGCTGTGCTAAGCTTGGAATTTTGCTTTCTCTGGTTTCTCGCAAACTATTTCGTTGCGGCTTGCCTTGAATATACGAGCGTTGCAAGCTCAACTATTCTCACATCCACAAGCAGCATATGGACCCTTCTTTTCGGTGCGCTACTCAAGGTTGAAAAGTTCACCATCAAGAAGCTTGTTGGTGTCCTCGCGTGTCTAACTGGTATCATAATGATATCCATGGTAGACCTGTCTGGGGACAATGATGGCAACCGTGGCAAGTTTCCACATAAGTCCCAGAGAGAGATAGCTATAGGTAAGAACATCTCGATTTGCCCATCCCTAACCCATGCAGGAGTATAATACTAATACTGCAAGCAGGAGATATCCTTGCCTTTGGCTCAGCCGTGTTGTACGGAGCGTACTCTGTGGTTATGAAGAAACGAGTCCAGAACGAAGATCGCGTGAATATGCCGCTCTTCTTTGGATTGGTTGGCTTATTCAACGTAATTTTACTCTGGCCAGGATTTATTATCCTGCATTTTACTGGGGTTGAGACGTTCGAACTTCCCCCGACAGGAAAGATTTGGACAATTATTGTGGTAATTATACCCAGACATCCATGCCGTGATATGTTTTACAATGCGAGCAACGGCAATACATGAGGTCCGAGCTGACAGAAACAGTTAAATACAGTGTCGTCTTTTGTTAGCGACTACTCATGGGCGTATGCGATGCTCCTTACGACCCCACTGGTGGTCACCGTGGGACTGTCGTTGACCATCCCCCTATCGTTGGTTGGGCAGATGATCATTAGTTCGCAGTATTCAAGCGGGTTATATTGGGTGGGAGCATTCGTCATGGTTCTTTCGTTCCTTTTCATTAATCATGAGAGCCACGAAAAAGATGAAGAGGACGCGACAGCATAGCAGGAGAAATACCCCAGATATTGAGATTTAGAGCGGTTGAGAGGATATTATGTGGCGCCAGGAGCTGGTCCCCGCGGGGCGTCGACGGAAGTGGCCCAGCTTCCGAATTGCATTTGATGAGATAGTTTGTAGTTGCAGAATTATAGAGCAATGAAGATTTATAGAAGCGAAGTATGTACATCAGGGCCGTGACATGGAGACCAGCCGCATGCTACTCATGGTATTCACTGTACAATACGAGACATGGTGTCAAGAAATGAATGAATAACCCTTTGCGGTTCAAGAACTTCCCAAGCATGATAAAGGCGGAAAGCTGCCTAGATATTCGTATAACTATATGCTGGCATGAAATTTATAGCCCCGTGACTCCCCCGGTACAAAACAATGTAACCATTACACCTACCCATAGGATGTTGTTCTCTGCTTGGGTCTAATCTACTTCCTCTTTGCTGCCCGCTTCAACCCACGAGTATCCTTCTTCATCCTGGCATCCACCATCTTGTAACGACCCTTCACACCTCTTGGTCGTCCAGCAATACCTCCTCTGCCACCACCAGCAACAACCACCTTGACCTGGGTCTTCGGCTTCTTCTTCGCCGCGTTGCTCATGAGCTTAGTGATGCTCGAAGCCTTCTCCTTCTCGGTCATACCCTCCTCATCGTTAAGCAGGGCAGACTTCTTGCGTAGCTTCTCCAATCGCTGTGCTGCGTGGAACTTCTTACGGTCCTTTGCTTCTCGGACCTTCTTGATAGGACGAGCATTCATAGCCCTCAGCTTCTCCTTGATAGCAGCAGCTCCTGCGGCTGAAATGGGGCGATGCGGCCTGTCGTGCTTTCCCTCGTCATCCAAGAACCACTCTGGCAGACCATCGCGGTCTTTGAAAGCATACTTGTTGAAACCTTCGTCGATGAGATCATAGCTAGACTTCTGTCCCGAGGCGATCTGCTGGGCAAGCGTCATGGCTTCCGCAGTAATAATGTCAATATCTAATGAAGTTAGCTTGATAAATTTTTGATTCAGGGCTGGGAAATTACCAAGTTTGCCATTCTTAAGCGGTTGCCCCTGATCTTGCCATTGTGCGTCTCTGCTATCCCGCTTAACCACTTCGAATCCATCTTCACTATCCGAGTCTGACTCTTCGAAACCGTTCGATACTGGGACCTTTGGTTGAGATTTTGGCGTTTTCTTGACTTCAGCTCGTTTGATTTCAGCGAGGTCTTCCAAGTCGTCCAAACCAGCAGCCAGTTCTTGCTCGTCTTCCTCGTCCTCGGCTTCTGATTCTTCCTCTACAACACCGCCGATATCTTTGAAAATATCTTGATCGAAAAATTGAGCGGCCCGTTTTGAAAGCCCATTGGGTTTCTGCTGCTCGTTGTCGAGATCCGTAATGAGAGATTTGGTCACCTGTGCTCCTTCATCATCGGAGGACTCGTCGTCACTGCTGTCGTGTTCTAATTTCTCGTCATCGCTAGCGTTATCGGCAGAGAATCCCTCCCAATCTCCGTCTTCATATTCTTTCCTGTTCTTCTTCGCTCTGAATTTTGCGTCCGATTCCGATTTGCGATCTTGGTATTGGTCGTACATCGAATCCAGGTATCGATCCAGTTGATCTTGCTCCACATCACTCTCCTCCTCCTCTTCATGCAAGAAAACACCATTTTCACCTCCTTGCCGCGCCTCCGCCTCCGTTAGAATCGCCATTTTCCCCTTTGAAATCTTGTCCACGGCGCCAACCTTATCAATTGATTTCAGCGCAAACATCGAGCCTTCTCCATTCGGGCCAGCCTGTTCAAGACCAATCTCAGTTGGTGCTGTCATGTGCAACTGCATTCTAATGATTTCTTTTTGTTTCTTTTCATTCTCACGTCGACGCTCCCTCTTTTTCCTCGCCGTCTCCTTTTCACTTAACTGTTGGAGATCCTCTTGTATGCGTAGCTCCTCGTCCATAGGCTCCACTTCAGCAACTTCCTCGGTAGCTGTCTCCTCTGCAATGCTCTTCTTTGTAGCAAATCCGAACTTCTCCCGAACCTTGAGACGCCACTTGAGCAGGTTTCGGAATTCCTTTCGGCCCAAAACGCGGAGATCCTTACAACAATCTCTAATTTCCTCCGTCGTCTCCGGCATCTTGTCCAGAGCTGCAAGGGCAACGTCGCCATTTGGTGGTTGGTCAAAACTAAAGCGGTTGAGACTTCCGAGCATAGCAATCGGGTCGGTAGTTTGGATAAATTCGCTGGCGGGAACCTCCTTGAACTGAGTGTAGTTACCCTCCTCGTAACCGTCACGCTTCCTCTTCTTGATCTCCGGGTTGAAAACCTTAGCTTCGTTGTTTGGCGTAGGATCTGCTAGCTCCGCAAAGACGAATTTTGGGTCCAGGAATTTAGGATCGATCCGTTTCGGGGCCTTGAAACCTTGACACACAACGAAGATTTCGGCGGAAACATTACGGGACGATGGCGGCTTGGTAGCTTCGACTTTCGTGAACAGCTGGTTGAAAACCCACAGTAAACTGTTGTAATCCTTGGATCTGAAAACCTTCGTAACAAATGTCCCTCCCTCGACAAGGAATTCCGTGGCAAGTTTCATGGATTGAAGGGCTAATTCTGCCTGGTTGAAAGAATCTTGTACCCAGGCAGTACCAACGTTGGGCGCACCATCGTGCAAAACTGTGTCTGCCTTCCATGTCTTGAAGTGGGATCGAATTGTCGCGCGACATTTATCAGTCGTAATATCGCCTTGGAATGTAATGACTCGAGGAATGGCTTTGATGGGCGACAGATCAACTCCAACGATGAGACTGTTCACCGGCATACACTCTGCTGCTACTTGAGACCAAGACTATAAACCATTAGCAAAATTCGTAGATTAAGGTAGGACGTAAGGACTTACTCCAGGCGCGGCGCAAAGATCCAGCAAAACTTTACTCTTCTCAAGGAAGCCATACTTCTTATTGAGCTGAATGAGCTTGAAAGCGGCACGGGCACGGTATCCTGAAGATATTGATTAGCAAAATAGCCAAGTAATGTTTTGCAGCAGCGGTTAAAAAGATTTCCGCCTCAAAACTCGTATAATTCGACAATGGTATTACCTTTCTCCTGCGATGATAATTAGCTCTGTAAACATGAGGCAACGAGGGATGGAAGAGCTTACTTTTGCCAATTTGTACCATTTATCCAAACGGCCTTTGCCGTGCTTCTTCTGAATACCCATGGCGGCGTATTCAACCTGTTACCGTCGGGTGAGAGGTACAGTTGAGACTCGTCGGGGGAGTAATTTGGTGGGATATCACAACCTCAAATAAAAGGTACATGGGCGATGAAGAAAAAACGAAATGTCCAGCGACTCCGGAGCGGATTAATATGTAACCGAGAACCTTTTTCCATGCGGGATGTGGGGAAGATAAGATAAGATAAGATAACTTTACGCGTAAAGCTGTTCGCGTTAAGAAGCTTCGACGCGTAGCACTTAGAAATTAGGGGACCCTGCGCGTCTTGGACTCATGTTTGAAATCGCCTCTAATCGCCTCCAATCACCTCCACCAGCCCGACCTCTCCTTGTCCTCGACATATCGAATAATAATATATCGCCCGTCTCTAATAAACAAAGGAACTTCGTCTACAACACATAAAACGAAAGAATCAAACTCTGTACAATGGCGTCTCAAGGGGAGAGCTCGAAAGAGAAACGACTGACATCAATAACGCCTCGGAAGTTTACTCGATTTTTTACTCCAAGATCCCATGGCCCAAGTGCAGCTGGATCATCGAGGAGGATCCTCTTTGATGTGACCACACCGGCGAACAATCGAAGGGGGGTGCAGTCAAGTCCTATTCGACCACTCAACACGATTGCGGACCAAGAAAATAGCCCAATTTCATTTACTCGAGATATGAAGAGGCGCAAACTTCTACATACTCCTGAGCCGACCTTATCAGAGAAAAGTTCTCCGTGTGACGACCCATTCAGTAGCCACGCGGGGGACAGAACCCCAGAATATGGCTTTTCTTCTAGTTTTGCCGCTGAAGGCTTTGAAAGGACTACCTGCGAATTATCCACGCATCCAGACTGCGGCGACGATACTCCCAGGTGTACAATTAGTGAGGAGCCAAGTATAGGGCGCTATGCATTACCAATCCGCAGGGCAGCTTCGCGGGGACTGGCAGGCAACTTGCTCCGCTCACGGCATGGTTCAATACCTTCGCGCCGCCATGACACCAGTTCTCCTATTTCTGGTAGGCGATCCAACAGCACTCTATATGGATACAAGCTAATTTTATGTTTAGACTGGCATGATGAAACTGCGTCGTTCTATTCTCGCCCTGAAGACACACATTTCTGCAGTAGTATAGAGGGGCCCGACCGTTGCATACCATTTTGTGTAGCAAGCTGTAACAGTATGTCCCCCTCGATTACCCATATTTCATCTGCTAACCCTCTTGATTAGCAAACTCCCTAATGGCTGTCGGCGACGAGGAAGGCCGCATACGGATACTAGAATCCGCAAAGGAGAGCCAGCCTGCTTTCAAAGACATCTACGTTTCCTTCCGGCCACATTCCAATGCCATCATCGACATGTGTTTCTCCCAAGACGACTCCCTCATCGCAACCGCCTCCGGCGACCAAACCTCCCGAGTAATCGACATGGCCACCCAAACCACAATCTCAGTCCTCAGCAACCACACCGCCTCCCTCAAACAAGTCCGCTTCCAACCCGGCGCAGCAAACAACAGCGTCCTCGCAACATCCAGCCGCGACGGCAGCGTCCAGATCTGGGACCTCCGATGCAAAGGCATGGAAGGCCCCGTTCAAAGCATCCAGATCCCCCTCGACCCCCTCGACAACCCCCTCCCCCCAGCTCCTCCTTCCAGATTAAACTACGGCGCCGCAATCAACAGCATCTACCAAGCCCACCGCTCCGCTGCCCCCTCTCGCTCTCTCCCCCCTCTCACCTCAACCGACGGCCCAACCCGCGGCGAGATCCCAGGGCGCGCAGGCGACGTCTCGGTCACAGCACTCACCTTCCTCCCCGCAGGGCACGAGAACTTCCTCCTCACAGCCTCCGAATCAAACGCCACCGTCAAACTCTGGGACATCCGCTCTCTACAACGCCCCCGCCGCCCTCCTACCGCCATATCCTCCACCGCATTACCGCGGAGCCACAGCCAGTGGCGGCACTTCGGAGTCAGCTCTCTGAATATCAGCGGCGACGGAAGCAGGCTCTACTCGTTGTGCAAGGATAACACGGTATACGCGTACTCGATGGCGCACCTCATTCTGGGCCGCGCACCGGATCTAGCATCGAGGAATCCGCCGCGCAGACATGCGTTGGCGAGGGAGCAGGAGGGGTTGGGGCCGCTGTATGGGTTTAGGCATAAGAAACTGCATGTCACGTCTTTTTATGTCAAGTCGGCTCTTCGTGAGGCGAGGGAGGGGAAAGGGGAGATGCTGGCGGTGGGGAGTAGTGATGGGTGTACCATCTTGTTTCCTACTGATGAGCGGTATCACCGCTGTGGGAGTGGTGGTGCTGCTCCCAGTTCGGCGGCGGTGGATACCGAGTCCGATGACGGGCAGCCGCAACTCCCGCCTCTGAGGACGCAGAGCGAGACCCCCGCCAACGGCCCGAGGGTGGTAGATGATATACCGATATACACCAACGGCACGCCGCTGGTGCGTGGACATGATAGGGAGGTAGGCGCGCTGACGTGGACGCGGGGGGGGGAGCTGGTTACGGTGGGGGATGATTTCTTGGTGAGGTGTTGGAGAGAGGGGGAGGGGGCGAGGGATTTGAGGATTGGTGGGGAGGAGGGGGGGAGGAGGTGGGGGGCGGGGTGGGCGGAGGTGGAGGTGGAGGGAGGGTATGATGATGATGAGGAGTAGGAGGAGGGTTGGATTAATAGCTGGTGATGGTAATGGTTTTAATGGATAGATAGATAAATAGATACCCCCGTTCGTGCTCGTTTTTTTTTCTTTGTGGTGGGAGGGGGATAGGGGTGATTCATGGTTCTAGTTTTACAAAGTGATAGACCCCTTACAACTCACCTCCCTCCCACAAATCCCGATTGACTATCCTAGACTATGAAGCAAGAGCAGCCGTATATCCCCCCTAGAAACCACATCAGTAAGCCATCTATCAAACCCCCCATATAGCCCTCCCCAAACCCCACGCCACCACCCAACACCACCAAACCTCTCTTGTTCACCAACGCCCCCCGTACCACCAACCCCCCCACCTCCTCCCCCCATTACCCCTTACAGCCCTCCCACCACCTCCTGCACCAACCCGTCTGCCTACCACCACCCGACACCCGCCCATCCACCCATCCACCCATCCGCACCTCCCTCTCCCCCCCGACGCGGCCCAAAACCGGGCCTACTCTCTATATATAGTAGACACATAATAGACAGGACAAGACAGACGTGTCCATTCATCGGCGATGCACCACCGTACCTCGGCACTGGAATGGGATTGCACAGGAATAATAATAAATGATGCGTGTTTGTCGGTATTGGGGGGGTTGGTGCTCGCACGCACGCATGGATTAGATGCGGTCAACGAAGCAGGTGGGATTAGGCATTAGGCATTAAGATGGGATATGGGGAGAATATGGGATTTCCAATCCCCTTCCCCCCCCCCTATCCCCTCTACTGCCGATAAAAACGCAAAACTTAACAACCCAGAAGCCGCCATCCCTACACCCACGGCCAGACCTGCCTGCCCATGTACCTACCTACCGGGGAGACAGCGGGGTGTGGGGTCGTCGGCAGGCATGGGATCTATAGTACCCCGAGCGGTGAACAAAACAGCTTTCCCCATCCCCGCCCGCCGGCCGCCGCCCGGCCCCGTTCCCTCCCGCTTCCCCCCTCCGCTTCAGTAGAGAAAGGCAATCGCTCGAAAACCCAACTCCCTGTACAATCCTCATAATAAATGGTAGTAGTTATTCGCCACCTAAAAAGGAGAGACAAACACAAACACAAATCCCATCCGAGACATTTTAATAATCAATTGACCCCAAACAAGCTGAACCCTCAGCACACCTCACCAAACCTCGGCTCGGTGTAAAATATCACACGGGACGGGGGATGCATGGATGGAACATGCACGCCCATCCCGTTTTGCGTACCACAACAGCAGTAGCAACAGCACAGCATGTATCTACGGTTAGCTGCATACACATACTGCTAGCCGCATAACATCACCACCACCGCCGATGATCAGAACGGGGGGAAGGAAGGGGGGAGTTGCACAAAAACCTGTGATGTGAGGTGAGGTGAGGTGATGGGGGGGGGGGAGGAGGTAGGTCCGAAAATATGTAAATTGGCACTGCATACATACAGGTGCAGGTAGGTAGGTGCATACGAGGAGGTGCCTGCATAGTGCATGCATACATACATAACAAACTAGAGCAAGCAGTAGGCAGGGGTTCTCACATTCTCGGCCCTCTTCACAACTCACAAACTGCACACCGCCCTCAACATCTCACCTTCCACCACCAAAAACACACCAGCACACCAGCACACCAGCACATCTCATCCGCATATAGTAGGTGTGTGAGAGGGAAAAAAACCGCATGCTTAAGATTCCAAAACTATTCAAATGCTAAAGGCACAAAAAAACACAAAACGATCCACTATCTTTACACTTATCTCCCCCCCGATCCCTGACCGACAGCGCATAGCCATAGCCAAAGCCCGCCCATCCATCCATCATCCATGCCAGGTACCCCAAACAAAAAAAAACGCAGTTAACAACGCAGAAACTAACGCACAACCAAAAAAGCTTGTTAGGAAAAGAGGATAATATACGAACAAGGTATCTGAAAAGGCAAAATCGACAAATCGACGACAAAAATCGACTTTAAGAGGAGATAAAATCGAGAGAGACGGAAAAAACAAGAGGCCATTAATTATAGTACCCAGCCCCCCCCCCCCCCCCCCCCTCCTCCACCTCCCCCCCCCCCCCTCCCCCCCCATCCCCCCCGCCCCCCCCCCCCCACCAGCCCCCCCCCCCCCACCCCCACCCCACCCCCCAAACCGCAAAAAAGATCCAAGCAAAACCAGTAGGGCATAAAAACGAACATAGCTGGAGCCAGCCAAATATGTGTGAGATATTAATAGCCGGAAAAAGAGGTGTGGTTGGCGTATTTCGAGAAAGTTGTGATTTCCCCCATATAATTTCCCACCCCCAAAAGCCTGTCCTTTGTATAGCCCAAAAACCCCCGAGGAAAAAAGCACAAAAAATGCAGGAAATCGCAAAGATATATGACCGCTGTATGCAAGAACGACAAAGGAAAAAGAGAGATTTCAACGGGCTTTCCCATTCCAAGCCAGCCAGGCACACCCCAGGACCGTTTGTTTTGATCCCCAGAATACCCCAGACCCCGCTCCTTTGCCCCACCCGAAAATTTGTGACAAGCACTTCTAGTTCCAACAGAGATGATAAGGAAATGATAAGGAAAAAATAGGAAATCAGTAGATGCTGTCGTCGTTGTCCTCGGCGCCCTGAGAGATCATCGAGGGTGTCGAAACGTTGGATGAGGCCTCAATGTCATCTTCGTACCCGACGAGGGCCTGGGAATGTAATTGAAACGATTCTCCCATGAGACGAGTGATACTAGTAGAATGTTAGTAAAGATTCTTGATAGAGATGTCAGGAATAAAACTTACCCCCAAACGACAACCTCATCAAGCATACCACCCCAGATCCGAGCAACGGCCGAGCTGAGCTTCGAGTCATAGACATCCAATGAGTCGTCGTCAAAAAGGTTGCGGACCTTGTTGTACATCGCCAGTTCCTCCTCAGTCGCGGGCTCCTCGTCATGTTCCAGACGATACAGCCAGAGACTAAGGATGACCATTAGATCTAGACCGCACAGAGGGTGCTCGATGCTCCAGTTGGTGGCCGAGGTGCGGGCGACCCAGCGGATACCCTGAAGCGCAGCAATCTCGAGGCAATTGAAGCATTCCTGGATGACCTTGATCATCTCGCTAGAGCGCTTCACCTTGCTTCGGGCGTTGGACATTGCGGCTGCGACTTCGTACGAATCGTGGTATCTGAGAGCTTCCTGTATCGATTTGAGGTCGACCTCGAGGCGGGCGCGGGCGTTGCGGAACATGGCAAGGGCATTGAAGATTAGCGGGTGGCCCTTGTGCGGCGCGCTCAGCGAAACCGTAACGTGCTCCGAGTCGCAGAGTGGCAGAGATTTCTCCCAGGTCTCCAGGGCGAGGCGAAGCTTGTACTCGGTGACGACGTCTTGAAGGGCCTCGGGGCTGCGCTTGTGGTACCAGACCTCCAGGAAGAGGGCGTTGATCATCACTCTCGTAGCGAAAGCGCTGTAGCGTAATGATTCTCCCTGGAAGAGATTGTCGTGCGCCTCCATGAACGAAGGGACATGCGATTCCATGAGGTGCTCGTGCCACGAGGCATCGTCGTTGACGTTGAGATTCCACAGAGACTCTGTTGACGGCAGTTGAAGGTCCTCGAACTCGTTGAAGCCAATGGCTGGTGTGTGGTTGTAAGTCAGCGTGAGAAGACCGAAGAAGATGTAGACCGCATAGTACGTGCGTCTGCAGCCCTCATCCTCAACCCATTCAGCTCGTGAAGGTTGAGCGCCCTCACGAGCCTCTGTGCGCAGCTTCAGTTCGTAGCGGTTTCCGGCAACCATGTTGGCAAGCAGACTCTTGATCGAACAAGCCCACTCCAGTCCCTTCGCATCACCACTCCAGCTGGTAAACACCATATTTAGCAAAGTGCTCTGCATCGTCCACAGAGGGCACTTTCTCGAGCTGAAGTTCTCCTTGTTCTGGAGGAACTGGTTGACAAGCAACTTCGCGCCGATGTGCAGCATGTAAGCCTGCTCTTGATCAAACGCGTACAGCGCACCGATGGACAGGACGGCCAAGAGGAGCGGGGGCGAGACTTTGGTTGGGCGGAACGATGCTGGGTGCAGGAACGGCAGGTGGTGGTGGAAGAGGGTGAAGTACGTCGACAGATACCTATTCAGCGAGGTCAGGTTGGGCAGACGGAAGGTCTCCACGAGGGCGCGTTCGCTATCGGCACTGCAGATGTTGTCGAGGATCGCGATGCGCTGCTCTTCGTCCAGCACTTGTGGCGCCTTTGGAGCCTGCAGTTGGCCGGCTGGTCTGGGAGAATCGTGAGGCGATGTCTGCCTCGGGGTCGCGGAGGCGGTCGGTGGAAGCGAGTCGATCATGGCCTGCAGCGCTGGTACCAGTCCATTGCATGCGGACGCCGAGTGACTGTGCATCTGACCGAGACGGCTGGGCTGGGCAGTACTGGCGCTGGTGAACGACCGTTGTGAATCTTGAGAGCCGGAGACGCTGGATGAGATCGAGTGCGCGCCACGGTCTGCTCCAGACTGTGGCATGAACGCATCCCACTGCACTTGAGGCAGGGAGATTGCACCGGAAGGGTAGGTAACTGACGGCTCCATGAGGGAAGAACCATTTCCGGCGAAGGCCATTCCAGGTCCTTGTTCGAAGGGTCCAACACCCGCATTTCGCATCGCCACCGTTGCCTTGTGGTGCAAATCGGTCATCAGCATCGCCGCCGTCTCGAGGTCCACCATGCCATCACTGCTTGCCTCGATCTGCTCGAGCGCAGAGGTATCGATAGCAATCGTCGACTTCGTCGGTGCCTTTCTACGCTTCACGTCGCTGTGGAGGGGGATCCCACCGTCCTTGGCATGGACCGTTCGGTCATGTCGGAGCAGTAAATCTCTACGGACAAATGTACTCCTGCACTTCAGGCATTTGAACGGGCGTTCTTTGGTGTCTAGGGGTAAAAATGAGTTAGCTTTGCATGATAAAAAGTAGGTGAGAGGCGGGTGAGAAAGAGTAGTCGCGGGGGGAGGTGGGATGTGGGGGGGTTGTGTTGTGGGTTGGGTAAGCGGTGAAGAGGGGGAAGGGGGGGGGGGGGGGGGGGGGGGAGGGAGGGAAAACTAACGAGATCTTTCGTGCCTGCTGCGGTGTTCGCTCCTGCTGAAGGCGCGATTGCAGAACTGGCATTTGTACTTCTTTTCTGGGACGAGCGAGGACTTCCTGGCCGCGGCGGGGGAGGCCGCGATGGGATTCAGAGCGGTGGCAGGCATGACTGTGATGGTATGCTACCCTTCAAGACGATGGTTGAATATCGTCTCGGAACGCGAGCTGAGGCGTGTCGTTTAAAGTGTGAAGGATTTCTGTTGGTGTATGTTTGTCATTCCTTTAT
>KV459558.1:0-10599 GCA_001662645.1 Pseudogymnoascus sp. 03VT05 | reverse complement strand
GGGGGGGGGGGAGTAGAAGAATGAAGTAGGAGACGAAGGAGGGGGAGGGAAGTGAAGGAAAGTTTGGTAAGGGGAGGGAGAGGTGCGAGGGAGCGGAGGTGGGTTTAGTTCGTTGGCTGGGCTGGTGGGGGGTGGTGGAGGGAAGGGATTTGGGAAGTGTGTGGTTGGCGGGTTAGTGGGAGTTGGAGTGGGAGTGGGAGTGGTTGTGGGAGTGGGTGTGGGTTAGGAAAGGTGGGAGAGGTGTGTGGGAAGAGATGGGAGATGGACGGGAAAGTGGGTGTGGTGGGTGAGAAGGTACAAGTTAGAAGATGAGTGAGTACACACGCTGAAGTACACATAACACACACAACACACATAACACTCATAACACACACATATCAAACATAATTAAAAGTACACAATAGGAGAGGGAGAGGTAGAGGGAGAGGGAGAGGGAGAGGGAGAGGGAGAGGGAGAGGGAGAGGAAGAGGAAGTACACAGAGCATGCATAATTAGTATATAAGATGAGTATATATATAGAAGACAACACAGAGGCAATGCGCACAGAATACGAGTAGAGTATAGCAGTAAAGTAGGAGAGAGTGTGAATAGGAGAGCAGAGGACAGTAGCAGCAATAGAGGAGAGAGTACGGCTGGTATATAATAGACGAGACCGACCTCAAATTCACACAAATACAGACATTACAACAGGGCGAAAGAAGGAGTGGAGGAGGGAGGGGAGGGGGGGGATGTACATAGATTCACTAGTATTCGTAAGTAATAGTAGCGGATGTTATCAGGGATGCGCGAGAT
This sequence comes from Pseudogymnoascus sp. 03VT05, assembly GCA_001662645.1. Lineage (NCBI taxonomy): Eukaryota > Fungi > Ascomycota > Leotiomycetes > Thelebolales > Thelebolaceae > Pseudogymnoascus > Pseudogymnoascus sp. 03VT05. Next base: position 9,807 of record KV459558.1, on the reverse strand, counting down.
GGGATGGTACTTTCCTCTACTAGTACTAGTACTCTATGTACTCTCCCTCTGGTCTTTCCCCCTCTACTCTGCCCCCTCTACTTACTCTGCCCCTCTACTCTTACTCTGCCCCCCCCTCCTCTGCTCTTACTCTGCCCCTCTACTCTTACCTTGCCCCTCTACTCTTACTCTGCCCCTCTACTCTCCCTCTCTCCCTGTTGGCGGTATGGCCGGGGGATCCGTAGTACCGTGTGGCCGGGTAGTAGTAGTAAGGTAAGTAAGTACTGTAGGTAGATGCACTCTAGTAGTAGTAAAGGCAAGTAGGAAGAGAGGGGCGGGTACAAGGGAGGGGGTGGTAAGGGCCTCTATCCCCAACCGTAGTAGTCAAAATAGATAGCATTAACGTGACCAAAAGTGAACCAACGCGAGGAAGAAAAAAAGTGAGAGAGGCAGGCAGAGAGAGAGTGGAGAGAGTGGAGGGGCAGGGAGAGAGGTACTATAACTACCCACGCTATCCCCCTATTAGGAGAGGTGGGCGAAGGGTGGTGGGGTGGGTGGGGTGGGTGGGGTGGGTGGGGTGGGCAAGAAAGGTATTTTTGTGCACTGCATCTGTGAAAGTGGGAAAGGGAGAGGGAGAGGAGGGGGAGGGGGGAGGAGGGGAGGAGAGGGGAAGGGGAAGCCGAAATGGAAGACCCGCAATTTGAGGTCAAGGCGAGGCAAGGCGACGCAAGGCAAGCAAAGGTATCAATACTACCCATACTACTAGTAGAGTACGCGGTAACTTTCGGGAATGTGACACCCTAACTTTCGGGAAATGTGACACCCGTGATGTCCGTGATCCCCGTCCCGTGACTGATTGCTTACTTCCTTCCGTCTCTCTTCAATAGTATTACTGCTTACACTCACACTCACACTCACACTCACACGCGTCTTAAGGAAATGTGTCCTCGTCGCGTCCGATGTTGGTGTACATCACACTCACTATAACATGCACGCACAGAGTCAAGTAGGGCGCAAGAGCGCAGAGGAGTGGGGTTATCCAGTGTCTGACCACACCCCCCACCGCCCGCCCAGCACCTGTGCCACAGCACTCTCCGGCACTCTACGGCGGTCTCCTCTTCGGCGCATTTCGTCCCCCCTTCAGCCAGCCAGCCGCCCACGACGCGCATCAGGTGTCTCACATCGTCGTTACGGTCGCTACGGTCGCTACGGTCGCTACGGTCGCGAAGAGGGAGCGGGGTGTGTACGAGGAAGGTGTACTGAAATTATAAGTACTTACTTGGAGGGGTGTGAAATGATGGCTATATGGACTCCACTCCACTCCACTCCCAGAAACCCAGCACGACGGTGCAAGCAAGCCAGCAACAGCCCAGCCCAGTTCGGCCCAGCACCACATCGCGCGGGCGGGGGATCGGTTTCCCCCTCGCCTAGCTCTTCCCTTCCGCGCCCCTCCCCCTAGCATGCATCAACACGACATAAACCCCCCCCTACCCTACCACCCCGTTATTATTTCATTATTATTCCCATTATTCCCATAAAAATTCCCATTTATATTTCATTATTCTAGCACAGCACCTATTTATTCCCATAAAATTCCCATTTATATTCGCCCGAACTTCGGGAGTGGGATGGGATGGATGGGCCTCCGAGTGGAAGGAAACTAAAGTCTCGTTGCTGTTGTCTCACTTCCTGGTGGGACGACAAACAACCTTGCTCTGGCTCTGGCTCTGGCTCTGACCGGGCCCCCTCCGTACCTCCGTTCCGTTTGCTGTTCATTCCTTTCTTCATGCTGGGCCCCGGCACGGGATTATGTACCTTACCTTACCTGCCTGCCTACCAATAAAGGTACCTTTCCCCCCTCGTTCCTCGCCCATCAACCGCTCGTCCAGAAGCACAAACAAACGCTGTACCTGCACGCTACAGCGATGTTCAGCTGGGCTCTGCTGGGCTCCCCGAACAAAAACAAACGGTGTGACGAAATGGTTTAAGGGGGATATACACGTACCTACATCGCCGTGCCTTAGTGGCCTGCCTGTCAGCATGATGGGATTTTAGTTCGTGGCTTTGTTGTATCATATCATATCATATAGTAAATAGTAAAGCAGAGGCGAGCCACTGCCGGACACAGGCACAGCACGTTTGAGTAGATCTTGAAAGAAAAAAAAGAAAAGTCACACACAGCGTGGTGTGCGTGCGTGTGGAAACGAGTAAAAATAAAAAGGGGGCTGGTGCGTGTTGCGTTGCCCCTCCAGCAAGGGAGACGGGAGTGGTAAGTGGCTTTGCTGACAGCGGTGGTGGCGATCTGGTTTCCCTGCGCTTTGGGCGTTGCTGCTCACTGGCGTCGTGTCCAAACGTTTTTTGGGGGGAGTTCAATTTCCCAGTGTTCACCCAATCAAAGGGTGGGGAGGGTTTAATGTATTTAATGTATTTAATTATCCTAATTATCTGACCCGTTACATATCACTCTGGGATCATGACTTATTTGTTTGTTTGTTTTCTGAGGTAGGTAGGTGAGAAGCATGGTGAGAGGAATATGTTCCATCGCGAGAGAGACGTGTCGAAGATTGTGAGAGACATAATGGTATATATGTGCACTGTATGGATAGATTCTTAGCCATCACTGTGCCTTTTCCCTCTCCCTTCTACCCATATCACGCATTCCATTCACCCTCCCTCCTCCCATCCATCCGCTCACCTTCTCAAACCATACACTTCAGCCATCTACAACAATTATTCATTCCTGTCCGAGTAGTGTTGGAAGTCTCAAGATGAGCCGGCAAGAACCCCCGTCCGTCCCTGTCAATCCGATCCGAGTAAGCACCGTACCCGTACCGTAGAGCCCAGCATCCTCCCGTAACTTCGCCTTTATCCATCCCAGGGCCCTTGCAAGAATGTCACCTCGCGTGGCAGAAAGAGAAAAAAGGAAGAAAAGACGGATAAGAATATCGGTATTTCGGTGCCTGCCTATCTATCTATTATCCATCTATGTAATAGGCAAATCACGGGCTATTTGATATTATGCGAAGAACATAATCATTTCCCCCCATCCCTCCATCAATAAAATACTGAGACTTGAGACCGAAACTGAGACTGGACCGAGACCGATGTGAATTGAGGAGATCTCAGAAGGCATTAATTATCAATTATCGATTGCAGTATCGTACGCTCGACCCTTACACTGCCCCGTCTTCCCCTCACCCTCGCCGCCACCCGCCCGCCGGTCCCTCGGTCCCCTCCATTTCACCACACCACCACCACCACCGCACACCACCAATATCGCATTATCGCATTATTTATTTATCTACGCATTGTGATATTTTCGTGCCTCTTTTATATTGCCTCGGTTGCTATTCTCCAAAAAAAAAAAACTACTATTTTATTTACCGGTTAACTATTAAGTGAGAAAGGGAAAATAGCATCTGAAAGAGAAGAACTGCTTGAGGGGCAGCAGCGGTTGGCTTGTGGTTTTTCCTCCTGCCTGCCTGCCTGTCTGCCTTGTTATTTCGAGCCGTCCCGGTGTGCTGGGGGACTTGTCGCACTCCACCATCCATCCCTCCAGCCTCTCCACCATTTCGGCGGGAAACCAGCGATTCGACGAACCTCCCTTTTCCCTCACAACCGCTCCTCTTTTTCCCCATAATCCCAGAGGCCACAAAAAAGCACACCCACCCCTCCACCGGCGACACATAACATATCCCCAAACAAACAAACAACAGCCCGGCGAACAAAACCAATAACCCTTCCGCCTCTCTCTCCACCCTCTCCCAGTTAGGTACCGCTCTAAGCTGCTCTCTCGACGGTCGGCGACTTACTGCTCCATTCCTTCCCAATGACCTGAGTGCTCGAAGGCGACTGCTCATCGAATCAGCGCGAAGAGCCCGCACAACGTCTACCCGCCCGAGCCTCTAGACGGACCAGTCACATTCCCCCCTCGCACTCCGTCCCTCTCAATCGACTGCTCCCCGCGACCAAACCTCCACCACAGGACCCCTTTGAACGACTAAACCTCGCCGTACCCTGACTCGAAAAACCTCGCAAGACATCTCCTCCCGCCGCTCCGCACCGCACTGGCGCTGCTGCGACGAGCGTGCGCGCACGAAACAGTCCGCCTCCCGCGAGATTAGATTACCCACAATCAATCAATCAATCAATCCTACGCTCGCTCCCGCCCCCCCCTCAAACCCCTCAACACCGGGCCTCAGCACGATGCTCATGACGCAGACGGCACAGCCAGCACCATTCTCGAGCAGCCAACGACGCGCGCACACACCTGACGACGCATCGCAGACGACAGGCAGAGCCGTCGCTTTTCCCTCCTCGGCCCGCTACCACCACCACGCCAACTTCGCGGGGTCGACAGCGGTTGCACAGCCTGCGTACCGACGCAACGAGATCACGCCCATCTACACCGGCGCCGCACCCAACGCCGCTCCGCTGCACCAGCAGCAGCAACAACAACAACAGCAGCAGCAGCAGTCCGTCATGTATGTGCGGGCGCTGTACGACTATGAGGCTGATGACCGGACGAGCCTGAGTTTTCACGAGGGCGATGTGATTCAGGTCATCACGCAGCTCGAGAGCGGGTGGTGGGATGGAGTGATTAATGGAGTGCGTGGCTGGTTCCCCAGTAACTACTGCCAGGTCCTTTCGAATCCCGAAGACGTCCTCGAGGACCGCCACCACGATGATGGAGAGGATGATGATCTTGATGGCGACGAGATGTACGATGATCAGTACGGACCGCTCGACGACGGCAGCGGCGAGGCTGGCCGCGACCACACCGCGCAGCAGCTTCCTATCGAGGGTTTCGCCAGCAGCGGCGGCGGCAATAATAATAGCAACCATAATAGCAAAGCGCGAGCGGACTTTTGGATTCCGCAGGCGACCCCGGATGGAAGGCTGTTCTACTACAACACGATGACGGGGGAGAGCAGCATGGAGTTACCGCTGGAGAGTCCCTCATCGGCGACGGAGAATGGGCCGCGCGATCGTATGAATGTCGCGCTGCCGGAGAAGACGAGGCCGCCGCCGGAGATGATGGCGCAGGGCGCGTTTATGGAGGAGGAGGAGTATGAGTCGGAGGGGAACTCGGCGTCGGAGATGGATGGGGAGTCCATTATGATGGCTTCTACGGGGTCTTTGGTATGTGATGACACACTGCTTCGGGTTACGGATGTATATTGGTTTTGAAGATGCTAACGTTTTGCGACTTTTAGCCCCGAAAGCGGAGGTCTTATGGCTCGGAGGGAATATCACCCGCGATGTCTATGGAGTCGATTAACGGGGCGCTGCCGAGTGCACAACAACGAAATGATCAGTTCTATACCTCAAATATGTTTGGGACGTCATCGACGAGCGTGCTGCCAGCGGCTGGGGCATCTACAACCTCGTTCACGAGCCCGACGGGCGGGCCAGTACAGGCAGCGAATGTGCCTCGATCATTCTTCGATGATGGCATGGCAGCTCCTTTGACGTGGAACAGGCTCGTTGTCAACATGAAGCTTGCTGTCAACCAATACAAGGAGGCTATTAATAATGGGCAACGATCAGAGTACGTCCGCAGGGCAGAGGATATCTCGGATCACCTACGACTACTCCTTGCCGCAGGGTCTGGCACAACGGATAACCACTCCGGTCAGCCTTCGATTATCTCTACGAATAAGGCGTTATACCCGCATTTCAGGGACATGATGTCGAAATTCTCAAAGCTTGTTATCTCCTCCCATATCGCTGCTGCGGACTACCCAACGCCGGAGTCGTATCAGAAGTGTCTGCAAGAAGCAGATGGTGTTCTACAGGGTGTATTCAGCTACGTGGAGGTGGCGAGGCAACAACGCGGAGAGGATATCCCAAGGCTATTCCCCGGTTTTGTCATTGGCAGCGCAGCTGGTGGGAGTTGGCAGAACAACGGTCTCGGCTCGCGGGATCCAATGACCTCGAACTTCCTGGACGAGGACGAAGCAGCGCTTGAGCCGACAGCTACCCTCGATGCCAAACTCCTGGAGCGGATGGACGATCTGAAGCGCGGACTGATTTCCAGCATCCGCAAGCTCGAAGAGCACCTCGTCGTCACGGAGAAGATCATCACGCCATACAGACACGAACTCATCGGCAACGCCATCTGCGCCGCCGCAGGTAAAGTCCTCGAGATGTTCAGGCCCTTCGTCTCAACCATCGAATCCATCAACCTCTCCTCCCTCGGAACCGGGTTCCAGAACCCGCAATTACTCGATTTCACCACGTACAAACAGAATCTCTACGATAACATCTCCGACCTCGTCCTCGGCTGCCAAGCTGTCGCTGGGCCGCTGGGAGACGAGTGGGCGGAAGTCCGTGGGGAGAGTCTGGAGGATAGAATTACATACGTGCGTAACAGCACGAGACAGCTCGAGACGAGCGCTTCGCACATCGGGTTCTCGCTCCAGCTGCTCGGTGAACAAGTACAATCGACGCTCCAGCAGGACGATCTACGGCCGCAGAGTCAGCGTCGTGTAGACAGCCAGGGAGGATACGACAGGATCCACCAACGCACCGAGTCGCGCCAGACGCCCAACCCACCCCGCGGACCCCCCATCGCGCCGCAGCCGCCACCAGCTGACCCAATCGATCCAGCGTCCGGCAACTACCGGATGGGCGATAACTCCAAGGTCAAGAAGTTCTTTGGGGAGGAACCTGCGCCTCCTCCGTCTGCGATCGTGAGGCCGAGGGAGGTGGATGAGACGCCTGATTTCTTGGCGTTGGATTATGAGCAGGATCTGCTTTATGATACGAAATTGCAACCGCCGGCGCTGAAGGGTGGGACGCTGCTTGCGCTCGTGGAACAGTTGACGAGGCATGATAAATTGGATTCTAGTTTCAATGGGACGTTCCTACTTACTTACCGCTCGTTCACCTCTGCGAGGGAATTGTTTGAGCATCTGGTGAAGAGATTCCAGATACAACCCCCTGAGGGCCTGGCGCAGGCGGATTTCGATACTTGGAGAGATAGGAAGCAGAAGCCTATTCGCTTCCGTGTGGTGAATATCTTGAAGAGTTGGTTTGATAACTTCTGGATGGAGGATCAGAGTAAGGAGACTATGCAGCTCATCTCGGACGTGTACACGTTTGCAAGGGATACTGTTAAGACGACTGAGACGATGGGTTCGGGACCTCTCATGGTTGTTCTGGAGCAGCGACTACGCGGCCAGGACGCACCAGCTAAGCGCCTAGTCTTGACGATGAATCAAAGCACGCCCGCGCCCATCATGCCGAAGAACATGCGCAAGCTCAAATTCCTCGACATCGACGTCACGGAATTCGCACGACAGCTGACGATCATCGAGTCCAAGCTGTACGGCCGCATCAAGCCCACCGAGTGTCTGAATAAGACATGGCAGAAGAAGGTTGGGGAGGGCGATCCGGAGCCGGCGCCGAATGTGAAGTTGTTGATTCTGCACTCGAATCAGTTGACGAATTGGGTGGCGGAGATGATTTTGACGCAGCAGGATGTTAAGAAGAGGGTTGTGGTTGTGAAGCATTTTGTTTCTGTGGCAGATGTATGTTCTTCCTTTTCTTCGTCCCTCACTTATTCATATCCCTCCTATCCCTACTGTATGAGTATATACTGACGTTAATAGAAATGCCGCGCACTAAACAACTACTCTACCCTAACATCCATCATCTCCGCCCTCGGCACAGCACCCATCCATCGCCTGAAGCGCACGTGGGATCAGATCCCCGCGCGCACCATCACGGTGCTCGAGCAGATGCGCAAGCTGATGGGGAGTACCAAGAACTTTGGCGAGTACCGCGAGAGCCTACATCTTGCGAATCCGCCGTGTATTCCGTTTTTCGGTACGTCGCCCCCCCCCCTCCCCTATTTAATAGGGAAAGAAATTTGGTCTGTTACTAACACCCCCGCAGGCGTCTATCTAACAGACCTAACCTTCATCGAAGACGGCATCCCCTCCATCATCAAGAAATCCGCCCTGATCAACTTCGCCAAGCGCGCGAAAACCGCGGAAGTCATAAGAGACATCCAGCAATACCAGAACGTACCTTACCCCTTGCAGCCGGTGCCGGAGCTGCAGGAGTATATTTTGAGTAATATGCAGGCGGCGGGGGATGTGCATGAGATGTATGAGAGGAGTTTGCAGGTGGAGCCTAGGGAGAGGGAGGATGAGAAGATTGTTAGGGTGCTTGCTGAGAGTGGGTTTTTGTGATCGAGCTGTATGGATACGAGTACAGTGAAGTACAGTACCGAGTTCGGTGGTGCCGTTGGGGGGGGTGGCGGCGGGGACAGCGATGGTTGCTGGGGATACCAGCTACCGCACATGGCCAATACCACGGCACGAGATTCATCCAGCCAGTGGGCAGCACAACCACGGACCTCCCACACAGACCGTGTTGCCATACACGGTCTTGTGCTACTAACCATTATCTATATGTCTGCACACCACGCAGATGTATCTACGCAACCAGCAACCAACCAAAAGAACGGCTGGCTGCTTCTACGCTTTTCACGAGAAAAACGTATATATATATGACACACAAACGAATTATCTGTGAATACCTATTTATCATCTATTTATCTACCATTTATCTATCATCTACCATCATCTATCGCATCTTATTATATAAGATATCCGGATTCTTGTGTGCGTTTCTTGGACAGGGGGGGAGAAGGGGGGAGGAGGGGGGTTGGATGGATGGGTGGATGGATGGAAGCAGGCGTGCATGGCGTGCGTGCGTGGTGATGGATAGAATTCATGTTTTTGAGGGGGAGAGGAGGATAGCTTGGTTTGAGTTTTAGAATAGGGTGCGGGTCGTTTTTGGCGTAGGATTTTGGGTAACTTATTATGGATATGGGAATTTTTATATTTATTTTTGAAGAAGACTATTTTCTTTTGCCGTAGTTGAGAGTTACTATTTCAAACCGATGCAGTTAAATTCAATGACTATCATTATTGCATTTGAGGCAGAGTGGCGGTCCTGTTCGTTCTAGAGATAAGTATATGGCTTACTAAAGTGGTTCATCTGTATAACTATGAAAAAAAGGGGTAAAAAATATAAAAACATACGTACAATAGTAGGTTCTAAAGATAGAGGAGTAATTAAAAGTATTTTAAATAGTCTATCTACTTCCTATTACCATAGGCAAAGCTGAAGACCAATGTTAGTCTTGAGCACCCGCCCACCTCGGATGATGCCATCTTCCTAGCATGCTCATGGTTGTAATGTCTATACACCTTTTGTCCGTGGTACTAGGAGTGTAGAGCTCTGGCGTAGACTGACAGCTACCTGCCAGACACGGACTCGGCCACTAGGCAGAACGGAAAGATAAGGAGGTCAACCACAGCACTATCGCAACCAACTAGCTTAGTGACTTGGTGATCCTCCGCACATCGAGCTAATAGCAGCGTGGAGTTGCATGAGGAGACAAACTGTCGTCTCGAACTGGTATCACGACTTGTCTTAAAATCATCTATCTAGTGGCTGTGGGGTGATACTAGATCTACAGTAAGTAGCCGATCATGGGCCCCCGCTACGCCAAATCCTAACCCCCACATCATCTCTTTGACCGAGGCGTGCCCCATCACCATCCCTGACTCGAATCGCTGTTTCGTTGGCTAAGAGATGGTCTCGATGATCCGATAGGGGTTGGAGAACAGAAAGGGGGAAAGTTGGGGACAGCTAGTCGATGTTTGTTGGCATTACAGTAGAACCTCCTTAAGACGATGTATTCCATCCCGTGGGTTGGTATCGTCTTAAAGAGGATATCGTGATATTGAATATACGTAAACCACCTGTTACGAGCTATTACTCTCTACTAATTATAACTCCTTAATT
>KV459557.1:0-49000 GCA_001662645.1 Pseudogymnoascus sp. 03VT05 | reverse complement strand
TATTCCGGATATTTAGATATTCCTAAATATCCTAACTATCCAAATATCCATCACATAGGGTTAGGAATGCTATTGGTTCCAGAGACCTGTCGTCCTAGGAGTCGCCTAACTAATCACATCCTAATCTGAGCCGTAACATATTACCCTCTGTATTAGCCCTTGCACGCTTCCTCTGCTTTAGCCTCTTAACTAAAGCCACTTCTGTACATATAGCTAGACCTAATAAATAGCCATAGTTATGGTCATTATAATGACAGTGTATAGTACACTCCTTTCCTTCCTTATAACAGCAGCACCTCTTTGTACTACATTGCCCTTTACATTAACATGATATTCCAACCTATACGCTTATAGAAGCCTCTCTTCCTATAAGCCCTAGTGTTACTTACTTTATAGAACTTAGAATTATAATATTAGCCTATAGAGCCTGCTCTACAACTCTAAGCGATTTTGTAGGTATAAGGCATTCTATAATACTAGATAATGTAATAACCTAATACTAGTGTAGGTAAGGCTCTTCTAGAATCTGTGCAAAGATCCTCTTATTATTAGTTAAGGTTCTATCCTCCTATGGAATCTTTAAGGAAGCAATTGCTCTAACCTTAAAGTGTTAAATATCATGCTTCTTAGTATACTTCTATATCATAGAAACCCTTGCTTTTTAAGTAGCTAGTATAGCCTTCTTAATTACAGGATTAACCTATAGCTTAGTCCTAGGCTAAGCTAGCACTTAAGCCTAGGTCCTACACTAGAGCTTCTGTCTTAGACTCAAGCTTAGACAGAAGGTCGCTCTTAAAGATTAGGCCTATAGTTAGGTCTTCGTACTCAACTCTAATTAATAGATCCTTCTAGGCCTGGCTATTAAGCCAGTTGATATAAGAACTCCTATCTTAGAACAGTAGCTCAGCTAGCGCACACCTAATTGTAGAGTGGATTTGACTGTTCATTACGAGTGTAACTTCAAGTAGGCCATCCTTCCATTCTATAGATCTATGATCTATTTTCTATGCCTATAGCTTTGCTTCTACAACTCCATTTGCTTGCTTAACTAGACCCTATGTTTATGGTGACTATAGTGCTCCATTTATCACCTGGATTCTAAACTTCTATAGGAGAATAAGAAGAGCCCCTTTAAATTCCTTCCTATTATCAGCCTGCATAATCTTTAGAGGTAAGAAAGCTGCAATAAATTAAGCAAAGCACTCTGTAATAGGCTTTGCATGCTTGCTTTTTAATAGGTATAGCTGTGTATATTTCGAGAAGTGATCCTTTATATGTAGAATCCATTTATATTGCCCTAAAGGCTTATGGCGCATATTAATTAGGTTGATTTAAACCCTCTCCTATGCCCGTCCACTTATAATAGGGACTAACGGAGCTTTTGTAGTATTTGGTTGATTTAGAGTGCAATTCTTACACCTCTTTAATATAAACTCTACTTCTTCTCGCTTTAGCCTATAGAACTTCTGTTATAGAATATTCCATGTTTTTGTACAGCCTGCGTGTAGAAGCTGTAGGTGTTCATTAATAATAGTATTAAAAGCTTCACTCTTAAGAACAACATAACGTGGATTTTGAAACCTAGTAGTAGGCTTATAGTAAAGCTTCTCATTTTAAAGTATAAATTCTAATTGCGCATAATATTTAAGTCATAATTCTATTGCATTTATAGGTTTTAACAATGGGTTCTAAAGATAGTAGAGTAATTGATAGTATTTTAAGTAGTCGATCTGCTCTCTATTACTATAGCTTAAGCTATGAATATAGGTTTGAAAAGCAGTGCGAACATCTTAAGGAAATGGATTAATCTGCGCAATAGTAGGGTCTTCCATTTTGTAGTATATAGATCAAATTCAAATTATGGCTCTATCTATAATATCTATACTATATTACCCCGCTCAGTCAGCTGATTTGCAGAGGCTCGTATTTGTGGTTAGGCTGGCATTATATTCGCAAATGGGCCGGCCCAACTGTAGAGGCTCGTATTTGTGGTTGGGCCGGCCCATTTGCAAATGGGCCAGCCTATTTGCGAATATGGGTTCTCTGCGAATGGGCCGGAACATATATTATACGTTTACGTTAAGGCATTTAATATATAAGTTTGTAGAAAAGCTATGTTTCTTTAACTTAAAGTTATAGTCTATTATATATAGTGGTGTCCTATTTCTAAAGTCTTAGAATGCTCCCTATACTATAACCTATAAATCCTTTCCTTTCTTATATGTTATAACGTGTAACAGCTTCTATTTATCACTTTAAAGTCTAAAAACCCATTTAATGAGCTTACCTCTCCCTTGCTCTATAGAACATTCATTACTCTACATGTATTTTTTCCATTCCTTAACCCCCTAATGCTGTTAAACTCTACACTATAGTAGCTGTTCATCTACATGCTATTATAGAAGCTCTAGCTGTTTCTTTGTATGCTAATGTTGTAGCCTATGCTTCTTTACAAGTCGCTTTATTATAGAGTTGCTCATTTCAAGCCCTATATCTTTACAACAGTCGTTAAAAGTCGATTTCAGGAAGAATCGTAAGTTATAGAGCATAAGTCGCTTGTTACGATTACTATAAGTCTGAGGACAGCCACTATAAGGAAGTGATTGTCTATCCTGTTGTAGAGACTCTTACGTAATCGTGCCTCTTATTACGTTCCGAGAGAGGCTATACTGCGCTTGAATTGATGATATTGACGATCTGCTATCTACTATACCAATGATCTTCCCTCGCATATACGGTGAAACCTCTTTGCCTCGAGATTGATTCCTATCAATTACACGTAATGGAGTACGCTGTGGTGGCATAATTATGGTGATTTACGAAGGAGGGAGGAAACGCGAACGCGAAAAGTCGCGTGTTTTACGATGTCTTGGACTTTACTTATGATCGGTTATTGTATAGCAATGGGTACGTTAGCTTTGGAACGTAGCAAGAGGGCGCAAGGATGAGAATGACGCGCTCGTTCCTTCTGATCATGAGGCCGTGATATATAAATCGATGAATATTCCCACAGATCATATTATTTGTGCTCCTCGTCAGACATTGCATCCATCCATTCCTTCATTGAACCGGGCTTTCTGTTATAGGTATCCGCCTACCTATTCGCTGCTTTTCAACTCACATCCGTCATGCATTCTGCTATGGCACTGGCTGCCCTTGCGGCTGACCTTATCGGCCAATCTCTAGCCATGCCTCTCATTGTTCGTCCCGGAAATGCCCATGATATTATCATCATCCCGGATGAGATTCATAATGGAACCCTCGTTGGAGGGACGGCTGCCGAAGGGGACGGACTGCCCACTTCCAACCCCCGGCTGGGTCTGGTTTTGCAAAACAACTATGATGCCGCCCCTATCAACGTGTATATCACCGGTCAAGATACAAACGGTGGCATTGTTTTTGTCCTTCCTGATGGAACGTTCTATTATCCACCAAGCACGACGTCTACGACCCCAGTGTTCATCACTGAGAACGTTGCTGTCCCTCTCGGTGGCAAAGGAAGCGCAACTTCTCTCTCCTTCCCGGATTACATGTCGTCTGGTCGCATCTGGGTCGCCGCGGGGGACCTGCGGTTCTACATTGTTGACGCCGGCGGCAGGGCGGGTCTTGTTGAACCGTCGTCAACCAACCCCACCGATCCTAGCGCCGGTAGCAATTGGGGATTTGTCGAATTGACGAATAATGCCGGTGGTATCTATGCCGATGTCAGCTTTGTTGACTTTGTTGGAATGCCTCTGGGTCTCTCACTGCAGTCTCAGGACGGAGTCCAGACTGTTCAGGGGACATCCACAAATGCTGTATCGGAAGTCTGTTCTGCCTTGCAAGCACAGGCGGCTATCGATGGTGCGCCGTGGGATGCGCTCTGTGTGAAAGATGCGTCTGGAACACTTTTGCGTGTCATAGCACCTGCCGATTATATCACCCTGGATAATGGAGCGTTCAGTGATTACTGGACCGACTACGTCAACCAAGTCTGGGAGCACTACACTTCCAACACACTGACTATCGATACTCAAACCTCGAACGGGAAGGTGGCCTGCAAAGTGAACGGCGATGAGTTAACCTGCGAGGGAGATAACCGCGGCTACGCTAAGCCAGGTCCCGTTGATATCTTTGGCTGCGACCGTGGGCCATTTGCTATTGCGGAGAACGACGGTGATATCCACAGAGCCGTTGTTCCAAGACTGTGTGCAGCCTTTGTCCGCTCGACTTTGCTCATTCCCGGAGGAGACGTGCAGCCAAGTCTGAGCTCGGAGAACTACTATACCGTGTCCCCTACCAACTATTACAGCAAATTTGTCCACGAGCACGAACTTGATGGATTGGGATACGCGTTTGCGTACGATGATGTCGCAGCCGATGGACAGCCCAGCGCGGCCGGGTTGGTGAACAACCCTAACCCCGAGGTCTTGACCGTTATTATCGGTGGCCCTGCTTAGTGATCTTGGGCTGTGGCCGATTTCTCCTGTCTATATATGCCGCTATTTTGTTTTTGTATATATTCAATGTCTGTCATCTGCAAATTTGTTGCCTTCGTGTTTGGATTTTTGTTGGGCTGGTCAGAGTGCGGGTCATATACATATTCTCATATACATATTCTCATATTTGCCAACTACATATTCTGCCACCTAACTTCGCTATATCAGTGACTCATTACTTTAAAGTATGGTTTAATTTATGCCAGTCAGCTCAAAACATATAACAGTGATTGAAACAACGACAATGTGCAATTCTGGACTATGTTGACTATTTTTATTGTGAATGACAGTAGTTATGGTACGGTCTGAGGGTAACTATCATTGCCACCATAGAATCTAGAAAATTAGGCATCCGGACGCCCTGCCATATACAATCTAAAACTCCTCATAGACATGCCAACCAAATCGAGGCCCCATCCGGGTCCAACCCTGGCATTGCTGGTAACTGTGGGTCAGTGCCAGTGGAAGGGTCATCCCCCATGGCATTTCCTCCAACGCACGTATTGAACCAGGTTCTGGCCTCGTTGGTGAAGGTACCAATGATGTTATGCTGGTCAGCTCGACTGTCGCCGTTGAGGTCGGGGTAATAAACACATGTCCCCGCCGCATTTCCGGTAAAGGCTTTGCCCTCGTTAGTCCACAGGAATTGTGAGCCCCCAACTTCCTGGCGGCCACCGTTGTAATAGACCGTTCCTTCACCGCTGAATTTGTCGGTCCAAATTAGATCTGCCTTGCCATCTCCGTCGGCATCCGCGAATTGGAAGTTTGCCCTATCGAGACCCTCGGTATGCTTAAACTGGTCAATTGCCTCCCAGCCCGAGTCACCATTCACCCAGCCAGTGGTACGACCATCCTTTTGCATACACAGATAGTCGGCCTTATTATTACCCGTGACATCAGCAAAGTGAACGGGGATGTCGTGAATGCCGAGACCGCGCTTTTCCACGCAAGATAGCTCTGTTGCTGGATTGCCGAGATACGACCAATTCCAGGCTTGGGTTTCTCCATAGCGATTTCTCCAGACCTCCACTTGATTGTTTTCATCGGGGTTCGTCCAGATAATATCGCAAAACCCATCACCATCCCAATCGGCCAGATGCAGATCTCGTCGGTCTAGATTGCGCCCACCGGCGTGGATTGCAGGGTCAAACATGATTGTCTCTGGGCTCCAGAAACTTTGACCGTCACCCACCTCGCTCAGTCCCGCGTTTGGATAGATTGCCATTTGCCCGGTCGACAGAGTCCAGACGTAATCCTCCCTGCCGCCAGAGTGACCCATCACATTACAGTATTTATCTCCGTCAGCTATATGAGGAAAGTAAGTAGGTTTTCCACTAACGTCATGGAATGATAGTTGGGCTTCGGGAAAGGGGCTTGCTTACCTTTCAACTTCGTGGACCCAGATCCAACATTCTTCCACACCTTGACTTGAATATCATATTTGTCGCCATTTTTTGTGTGTTCCATGTATACATAGTCATGGCGCCCCAACAAGCCCCCAAAGGCCTCTGACTCGCCGTAGATGCGAGCAAAGTGAATCCTATCACGGATTCCAGCAACGCCCATCCCGGCATGAGTTGGCCCAGAGCTACTCCCAGAGAGGAAGCCCTGCCGCCAAGCAACATTAAGCCCGTCACCTAGCTCCCCTTTCTGGCAGCTTCGTGAATTAGTATAGGTGTAAACTTCCTCTTTGTCGCCCACCCAGACCCAGTCATCTCGGCCCTAGTCAATTGTATTAGTTTTCTGTTGTTACAGGTAAAGTCGAGAGACTTACATCGCCGTTTATATCCACAAACCGAACACCGTTTAAGTCACCTATATTGTTGCCAGTAAATCTCTTACCGAGTGCCTGCCAGTACTCCGGCTTGTCTTCTATCCTCGTTGATATAAGTTAGCTCTCTATTTCGTGTAGAAATGCAGGAGTGAAATAGATGGATTGCGTTCTCTTACGTATTCCGCCATTTCGCCAGCATGATATATCACCACCCGCATTAGAGGCACAGTAATCGGCACGTCCATCGCCGTCTATATCAGCAAGGCGTATATTAGACTGATCATAACCGGGTTCAGAACCCTTGATAGAGCCTATAGGAGTGAAAGTCGGGGGACTTCCACTTGAGGGGCCGTTGTTAATAGAAGCGGAAAGCCTCCCCGTTCTTTGTGATACAAACGAAATCGTCCAATCCATCCCCTGTGTTGTGCAATATTAGCCTCGAAGCCCAACTCTCTCCATAATAACTGCATTTCGGACTGAGTAGGGGAAACTTATTACATACCATTAATATCGACAAAATTAACCCCTGATATTAAACAGTTGTCATGAACGCTCATGTCATCAATTTTGGTAAACCGTGGAAAACCTCCACCATTGTTTTTATAGACGGCGTACACGACAGTGCCATCGGGCTGGTCAACCCATCCTACGAGATCGTCTAGATCTCTTGAGAATAGTTTTGCAAAGAACCACTGGCCTCGATCAAAATTACTTGAAAAATCGAAGACTGAGCCCATTCCCACACTACTATGATAGTATATACCGTCATCCAGGCCGTGTACTTGTTGGGTGAGGCCGCCGGCAGATACCCCATCTCCTGGTTTCTTATGGCAGCCCTCACCGATTTCGGAAATGTTCGGTGGCTGTAAAAGCCCATCGTTTCTAGCTCTGTTGATGGCAGCCCACCATACGTAAGCCATTTTGGCATAACCCTGGTCATTTGGGTGGACTGGATCCCCGTAGTCAGCAGGATAGCTTAACCAGCCGTTACCTGTTCCCGGGGGGTCCATATCAGCGAGAACTATGCGCACTCCGTCTGCTTGCATATCTTTGACGAGGTTCCGGTACTGGTCGTTCACGCTACCACGGGGGGCTTCAGTAGCTCCATTTGCAGACGGAATAAGTGTTGATAGTATAATTGTGGTTTTATCCCACCCAGGTTGGCCAAGAATCGTCTGTATCAAATTTCGCATGCGTGCACCGGCGTTTGGAATGTCGATATTTCCTGTGCAGTCATTTGTGCCCGCATTGATGGTGACAACATTAGGTTTGAAGTGGTAAGAATTTTCTGCAGCAATCCTGACCTGATCTATGATGTCTCCGGAGTGAGCCTCAACGTCCTGTGTCTACTATTAGTGCGCTATATATAATGTAGATATTTCCATTACTAACATTATCTTGCATGTCGCCATTGTTTTTGCTCCCGACCATGTCAACATTCCAGCCTTTCAACCTCAACTGGTCACGTAGTGGCTTTCGATAACTATTCAGGCATCTAGTTAGTTACAATTCGTGAATATAGCTAGAGAAAGAGGCAGCAGCTATATGGATTGAGCTTTAGAGAGAATTACCCGTTTCCAGTTGAAGAAAATAGACCCCAAGTGATAGAGGCCCCAAGAGGCAAGATTCTCAGATCCACCATATCGGCTTTACTAACTAGGTTAAAGTCATTGTCATTGTCGAACCTTTCAATTAGAGTATCATTGAATCTGTCCATCAGGTCCGCGTGGGTACGGGAGGCTGGACTGGCAGTGGCAAAGCATGCCACATAGGCTAGGATACATAGCGAAGATAAAAAGAGCCGTATAGAACGGCTGGTCACTTGTTTAGTTCTCATGCTTGTAGCAAATTAGCTAGGCGGTGGCCAAGCTCAACAGCTTCGGGAAGTTTTCTGGAAGTTTTGTACTTCCACTCTGGACCAGAAGGTAGTTCCATGATCCTTTATATAGATCCCCGCGAGAGATTCCGTCGGAATCTGCGGCGTCTACAATCTCAAGCCTAGAAAAAGCTTGGAACCTAGACCTGATGGATTGCGCATAAAGCTACCCATGCACACGCCTGCGCCAAATGCCCCGATGCGCCAATGAATGCGTATATGCCACTGGAAAAGTGACAACTGGGACCCCCGCGCTATTGGAATCCTTCGGCCAGGAAGTGCAGTGGAGACAAGCATAACTGACGGACAAGATCAATAAATCCTCTCCATCGTCTAGGCTCGCTTCCATGCTTATGAAGTAACAAAAGCGGGAATGGCATGCCACGACGTTAAAAGAAGCCAAATGAGCACCAAGGCGAATATTGG
Source organism: Pseudogymnoascus sp. 03VT05 (assembly GCA_001662645.1). Classification (NCBI taxonomy): domain Eukaryota; kingdom Fungi; phylum Ascomycota; class Leotiomycetes; order Thelebolales; family Thelebolaceae; genus Pseudogymnoascus; species Pseudogymnoascus sp. 03VT05. Next base: position 40,446 of record KV459557.1, on the reverse strand, counting down.
TGAGAGTAGCTCTGCCCAGTTATCTCTCGTCATTTCTAAGGCTTTAAGTCTTGCATCAGACCCCTCGGCCTAGTACCAATATTAGGGAGGTTTGATGTGCCCTGGATTCGAACATGGTTTGTATTCCTACGGCAACGTTCATCGGCCGTGGGGCCAGCACTAAGTTCTTGGCATACTACAACAGTATGCGTAGTTGGCGCTATACTAAGGGTCGGCAATTAAAAGAAGCACCGTGAACCTTATTGTTTAGTGACTATGCGAGTTTGGCGCCCTTATGTGGGGAATATTACAGACTATCTGTACCTTGTCGACAAAACCCTGGGCCGCTTACTAGAACATCGACTTCTTCGTTCCTGAATCCCGCCTTCAATCATTTCAAAAATTGGGGCCCATCCTGCATGTACGTACCCCTCAATTGGCTCTTACTTTCCCCGCTTCCTTCGGCCTCTATCTGTCCCCGACTGCGCTATGGAATTTAAATAACCCTAAGGTATCGGCCCTTTTCTTCAAGCTTAGGTGGTTTAAACTTTCTTTCACAACGTAACATGTAGGCGCTAAAGATCACTCTTAAGCGATGTCGACACTTACCGCCCAACAGACAGACGCGATAGCAGAGTATGGTACCGCTCGTATATCCAGCCATACGTCGTAGTAGTTCTATCTGTTAATTTTGCATAATCACGGAGTGCCATTTGCACTCCTCGTCCCCCCCATCCTCTGACTTTAGCCTCCATCCTGATTTTTCCGCAGCTAAATTCCAGCTCTTGGCCGTCGGCTACCCTCCTTGTTATGAGAGGCTGGATAGATTCATTCCTTAGTAGGAATTTAGCAAACTCTTCTCTTCGCCAGGGATTGGATGTGTCTCCTTTTGCTTGCATCTCTTCTTTGGCATTCAATGACTTGAGCTAAACGAAGCACTCCCATATTATTTTCGTATCAGTGCCGCGGAGTTTGATAGTTTTTAGCTTACGAACGTACTATGCGAAGGATTTTCAGATTTCAGCGGCGGAGAGCCTAAATATGCTGTCGTTGACATTCATCGAGACCTTGGGGGAGTGAGAGATCGATACCATAGGCTGAGGGACGACCAGAACCACCATAGTGCATGGCGTTGGGGATAATGCCGCAGCCCGGAACCTGCTGTGGGATTGCAAAGGATTACCTTAGGAATATAGTACAAATTGGAGCTTATTCCTACCGTAGAATAGCTAGTCGAATCAACTCCCCTTCCTGCGACCGTAAGACTCCAACAGTTGTACTATATTGGCCGGATCAGTGTGGATGCGCGGCCCGTAATTTAGTGAGGGGCCGCGAATCCTGATCAGCAGGGGTGGATCTTACTGAGGTAGGGATTCCCTCATCCCGCCGTTTTGACCTCATGGAAATATTTGTATGTACGCACGCCTTCTCTTTGACTAAAAAGATCATCATTAACTAAAAATAAGAGCCAAGATGTCGGCATTAACAACCCCGAAGACTGTGCTAGTGATCGGTGCGACTGGGAAGCAAGGCGGTGCTGTCATTGAGAACATCCTAGCTTCTCCTCAAGCGCATTCCTTCAACATCGTCGCGGTGACCCGCGATGCGGCGAGCCGAAAAGCTCAGAAGCTCGCTGCTCACCCCAATGTGTCAGTTATTGAGGGCGACTTAGCAAATGTAGACAACATTTTTAACAAGACCGGGCCTGTGTGGGGCGTCTACAGCGTCCAGGTCAACTCGGACGTCGAAGAACAACAAGGAAAAGCCATGGCAGATGCTGCCGTTATGAATGGCGCTCAGCATTTTGTTTACTCGTCTGGGGACCGTGGTGGTCCCGAACGATTGCCCAATAATCCCACCTACGTCAAAAACTTCGCTGCAAAGCACGCCATTGAGAAGCGTCTTCAACAGCGGGCCGAGAAGAGCCCCCAGCAGATGACTATACAATCCTTCGCCCAGTGGCCTTCTTTGAGAATCTCACCACGGATCTTCATGGTAAAGGGTTCGCCCGTATGTGGGAGCAACTAGGAGCAAGAGGCTACAGATGGTATCAACCAAGGATATCGGCTGGTTCGCGGCTCAGAGCTTTCTCCAACCCGACAAGTACAAAAATACGGCCTTGACGCTCGTGGGCGATGAGATGACACAGCCCGAGGCCAACGTTGTCTACAAGAAAGTTACAGGGCAGTCCATGGTCATGGCAGCTTGCCCAATCGCGAGTGCTGTCAAGTTTGTGTTAAAGGGGTCCGTAGGTAACATGTTCAAGTGGTTTGAGGACGAAGGGTATGGTGGTAATGTGCAGGAATGCCGCAACGCCAACCATAACATGCAAGATTTCGATGCTTGATTGAATGAGAACAAAGGAAATTTTATGTAACGTAGCGAGTGTTGGCACCACTTGCATAGCCCGATGGCCCTTTGCTCGATGACTGCTGCAATTGAATAAAATAAACCGCACCCACACTTAGTGAGATCACTGTGCTAAACCGCCATGGGGCAATTGTCAGCTTAGGAGCGTATAGCTACGGCAAATAAAGCAAGTATAACGGCGGCATTATACTGGAAACTGTGCCCAGAATCTTAAACTGAACAATTATACTAGAAATAGAAGAGCCTATAGAGACTCAGTGCGATAACGTTTTTCTGATAATTTGATGTTTAAAGGCTTGTATAGCTCAAGCCTCAATAATCCGCCACCGACCTTCCAGCCCACAAAGTATGCATGCTACTTCGGCACGATTGGAAGCAGAACCAGATGCATTATGTAGGAGAACACAGATGGGCGCTTTCTTTTGTTGTATTTAGTAGGGATATCTGTTCCCAGCCCCTACTTGTGACCAGTGGCAAAATTGCGAGCTTGAGTAAGTTAACGTCTCCATCCGAACCAAGGCAAGGCTCATTAATTATACTCTGTCTATCAACCGGAGGAGGAAATCCTTCGAATGTCTGTCAGTAAATTGTAACAGAGTCTATTGTATTACTCTTCATGAATTGTTTATTTTGACTGCATACTATTAGAGTCACATCCTGATATGAGCAAGCCTGTTGAAAATGAGTCTTCAAACCAGAGCATTTGCCAAATGGCAACCATATACATAACAAATTTCGTACCAACATGCTAGCCAATGTTTGGATTAGAGTGCACCAAGTGCATCACAATGGACATGGTACAAACTCCAGTCCCATGCTAATGCGGGGTCGATTTATCCACATCATACAATAATTGAAGATCAGGGGAAACTACCGGACTTACAGATTCTCCCGAACCGCGCTATGGCTATGCCAATCTTCTCCAAAACGCAACAAAAATTTAGTGCTTTGCGGCGGTATTTTACTTCACAAGGTTAAATATTATCTTCATTTTAACGTGATTTGTGGAAGTAGAATTCAGGGGGACTTGGACGAGGCAGCGGGCCGAAGGATGTATAACATCGTCAAGCTTCTATGGCGACTACAATATAGGCCTACAAAGTATGATATTAGCCTGTTAAATCAATCGTCAATTTATGAGTAGGACACGTAATAAGGTTACTATAGTCACCAGTTATTTGTTAAAGCTAATGTAGTTGAGGGCAACTATCTGTCAGCTAGATTACTAGACACACCTTGTACGTCAAATACCGAAGCGGTCCCAGATACAATATGGAAAGTAAAATAATAACATAGCAATGCCGGAACTGATGATAATAATCTCTGGATGGCAACATAATACAGAGAAGAACTGACAACTGATTATTGGCCGGAGTAGTATGTGTTACTGTGGCGATCCTGCCCCGAAGAATACAGCCTGTAGCCGCTATCAATTGCTCATGTAGCAGCGAACTCATCCCAGTAGTTGCTATCCTATGAATTTAACATGGACTCCGTGGAATAAGCGCTTCTTATCCATGTTTATCATTCCAAACAAAAGAATGTTGTCATAAAACCGAAGGATCATCACGTTGAGAACGAGGTATATTTATTGGCCTGGGAAATTTATATGGGGTGTAGGAGTTCTATGAGGCCGGTCAAAATATGGGGACCGGCGATCTATTACTTATCATGAGGTTGTGGTTGAGAAGCCGCAATGATTTTCTCAAATCTCGGACTCACTCTGATTGTAGCTTCGCCGACGATGACGGAAAATATTGTCCGCTCAACAATAGCGATCACAACAGCATCTTACCGCAAATAAATCAAATCCTACTTTGCACCCCTTTGCTAATTTTCCCGTGCACGATCACTTACGTATTCGTACTGTGTGGGTCACGACTTCTGGCCTAATATTCCCCATGAGTGACTGAGGTTGGAGACCTCATCAATCCGCGACTGTACCCCAGGTTTCAGGCCGCCCCTACGTCTCACCGATATTCTATCTCCGCACGACATTTTCAATTAATTGCATCTCGATATTAATTATTAGCAAGTCTATTGTTCCTAATATTTATCAGTGTCTTCAATTGCCGGACAATTCCACCACTACCGACGGCTGTCCCGCTGCCGTTGGAACTAAACCCCTTTCCCACAATGCTTATCATTTTGGCTAAACTAGCTAAACTGGGCCCCCTTGTTCGGCGCGGCCAGTAACATAAGTCATGAGAGAACCAAATCTAATTATGTAGGGTTTCGACGCGCGGCGGAGGAAGTAGATGAATGTCGAGCTTCTCTAGGATATATGAAAATATATGAGGTGTGAGCAACTCTTATAAGTATAGGGCCAGATCGACCTCCTGTCATATGGTGCGAAATGACGGAAGAATACTCGTGGCCATCGGCCAAGGGGGAACAGAACTTTATATGGATGGAAGACTAGGAAAATTATGGAGCACTGATTCCCAAAGGCAGGTATAAAGAAGCTCAAGTTTCCCAAGAAAGTCTCTGAATTCAACATCTTCAAAGTCTCTCTTCAGCTCAATCACATTTCGCACCTCGCCATCCAATTCATACCAAGACTTCCGTCTAATACCAGCCCTCAATTCAAAATGCAAATCACATATTTCGTCCAGGCCCTGTTCGTCGCCGTCGCACTGGCTGCGCCCGCTCCTCAAGGCGGTGGTAAGAACCCTCTTAATACACAGGCCAACTGCATCAGAAACCCAACTAACTTTCCCAAACGACGTTCCCTCTGGCATCTTCCCATCCGGAGGCTTCCCAACCGGCACTGGAGGCCCCATCCCAACCGGCGGCCCCATCCCTACCGGCACTGGCGGCGGTCCCGTCCCAACAGGCGGCTTCCCATCCCACACTGGTGGAGGTGGCCACCACCACACCCGCACCCGCACTCACACCCGCGATGGACCAGCTCCAACTGGACTCCCCGCCGGAGGCAACGACGAGTCCGACCAGTAAGCGTTGAGAACGGCGACGAGTAGGACCGCAGGCGGAAAATGCACAAATCCTCCGATACGATCATCGAGGCGACTGCAGGGCAAGGAGATGGCGCAGCGGGCTGCTAGAATTTCGATTCTGTGGATCAGTATATAAGTTTTGTGTTTTTAGCTGAATTTGATTTGTTGATTGTTGATGTCGATGAGAGTTATAATGCGCAAGTTGTGACGTGTATTATGTTGTCTTCTTTGCTTTCGTCGTTGAATGGATGCTGCATGGAGCTCACTTGCCCCATTGCGCCCATTGTCCACTTCTATCCAGCAGATCCCAATCGATTTTTGGGCTAATACCACGTGTATTCGGACGCGCAAGCCGTAGTAGTACGGTAGTTCAGTACCGAATCAAAGATGTGTCTGAGATGGGAAAGAATCCTCAATGACGTTCGTACCCATAATTCCAAAATAAGCAACCCCACCAACCTTTAACTACGGGAGACTGGGTCGTAACGATGAGCACTCTGGGCGATCAGATTGCGTTTTTCAGGAACAGGTTACTTACTCTGCCCATCTGTAGGTACTGTATGTAGTGTTTCCGGTCCAGGCCTGCGTGGCCAACCAATCTGCGCGTGGCAAACGTGCCCGCATATGTGTTTCGACTCTTTCGACTCGCTTGTAACATGAGAGAATTATGATTATTTGCCTGGTACGTCGTCCTTTTAAGATGTTACGTGGGTATTGTGGAGAGGAGAAAACGAATATGAAACAAAACAAGATAATAATGGAATATGGCTGAGTCGCAGTGGCGATCTACACTATGAAGCCAACGCCCAAGGACTAAGAACGCAACATTCTTGGATATATGGTATGATGTTTTCTGGCCACAAAAAATAGCACAGCTACTCAGCAACGCAATGCCTTGAAAACCGTTAGACACAGGGTGCCATAAGCAAACTACTCAATGGGAGCCAGTTGTCGTGGGGAACGCTCCCATACGATTACATTCTTCCGGAGCTTCAACGCCTCTTTCCTATGCTGGATGAGATCATCTCCCCAGATAGGCTCACCGCTATCATCTTTTCCTGTGATAATAGGAGAAGCTGGTGGCACATCAGGCAAATCAGGCGTGAAATCGACGTCCTTGAGAGGAGGTGCATCATCCTGACATTTCCGACGCCGAACCCAGTCGTCCAAGAGTTTCCGGAATTCCCCAACCTCGCAGTCGAGCTTGCACTTGAGTGGCCAGCTTTCGAGGATTAGCACCGCGTCCGGATCCTGTTCCCTGTGTTCTACGAGCCGGAAATGTTCGTCTTGGGAGATAATTTCGTACAGAGTGAAAATGACGCCACTGACATCGTTCCGCTCGGGAAAGCAGCTGGGTTGGCCGATACGAGCGGCGTGGTCGAAGTCGAAGAGAAGGTGATTGTCTGTTTCGGGGTCGACGAGGAGATTCCGCGGGGCTATGTCTTGATGCACGATTCCGAGATTGAGATTTAAGTAGTCTACCACGTCCAATAGTTGCTTGAGCCAAGCTAGTTTAAAGACCCTATCTTTATTCTGTTCGATGGTGCCATTGGGAATGTACGGTGTTGTAAAACCAACAACACGGGGCTCTGCGTCGGAGAGTACCACACGGTCAAACGGGAGTATGTTTGGGTGCTTAGGAAGAGCTTTAGTGAGATGGGGTTCGTTCCATATCCAGGGCCTCGTTTGATAGATCATGTAATACTTAAAGACGGCAAACTTCGAGGTGCCGGAGTCATCCACATAGCTAACCAAGTCCACACTTGGGCCAAGTCGATCCTCTTCGGTCAGTTGCGATAGTTGAACGGTGAGACAGTTTTGAAGGGATGGCGCGGTGGCAAAACGAGGGTAGTGGGTAGTCAAGGTACGGTCATCCTCTGGGTCTGACGAAAGTTTGACTAAAAGGCCCTTATAGTCTACTATTATAGATTGAACGGTTTGGCCAAGCTGCCCAACGTAACGCTTCAGAACATCAATGTCGACGTCTTCATCGGGCGGTATAAGTGATACTGGGCCCTCGATTGTGTACCATCGGCGTTGATCTCAGTCGATAACCTGACCTGTATGAACGTTTCCCTTGACTTGTTTACCGACCACCCAAAACCTGTCTGACGGGGTAATCATGGTGGATCGTTGGTAAACACGGGGTGTCAATTGTAATATTGACCAGCATCTATAAAATCCCAGCCTAACAAATCGCTGGCGCCGTTGTTGAGTTGATAAAGGGGAAGAAGGTGTGGCGCCCCCTTCTGTCGTGGCGCCTGGAGATGCGGGGAAGAACAGGGGGTGGTATCAACCTCGCCTACTGGAAGCCCAACTCTACAATACTCGAACTGACTCGTAACGATAGACACCACTATCATAAATTGATTCTATGGTAACCACGGGGACCAAGGTAGTCATTGGATCCGCCTGGTGCGACTTGAAGGCGTGTCTACTCTGCGGATCATGCTCTTTTCCGTTTCTACTAACCGACGGGCGGCGAATTCTAGTAACTGAGAGTGAAGGGTGAGCGGTACAGTACACAACGTGGAAAGTGTTAAGAAGTTAGCAATATCAATTCGTCGCACTACCTGAGTTCTCAAAAGCACCGCATCCAGTTTCAGGCCCTGTAAGTTGGATTTGATATATAGGGAACTGAAACGAGACAAATTCTTCTGAATTACTGAAATGAGACAAGTTTTTCTGAATCACTCATCCAAGCATGAGTAAAGATAAAAACCTAGTTAAAACCGTCTGACAAAGCGCTCCCATCAAGAATTAAAACACCATTCCTTTCCTTTCCTTTCCAACCATCCCGTCCCTTCGCCCCAAAAAACCCTCAACGCTCCATCCAAAGAAAACCGACAGAAGCTAGAAAACAACGAGGCTAGAACCCAATAACCGAACCAAGAAACTAGAAAAAACAAGGGAATCCGAGAAAACCAAGAAACCTCAGTAAAACACCACATATCACACAACCCGCTCAAACCTCCTCCCCACCCCAAGTCCTCACCCTCGCCATCCTCGCCATCCTCTCCCCCCAAACCCTCTTCCCCCTCCTCAACTCAAACACCTCAAACCTCTCCCCGCCCTCCACAATCTCCAGCGCCTTTCTAATCTTCGTACGATACACGTCCACTACCCAGCATTAGCCGCCGCCACCATCACAATCAGCAGAACCACCAATCAACTTCCCCAAAAAGCAAAGTCAGAGAAAAGGAACGGGGAGAAAAACTCACAACACCTCTGCAAAAGCACCTTCCGCCCCCCAACCCTTTTAGTACCCACCCACGCCAACCGCCACGCCAACTCATTCAACCCCCCCTCCCTAACCCTCCTCGCCCTCCCCATCCTTGGAATCACCACATCCATCCCCTGCCCCTCCCCCCTCCCACCACCCCTCATCGCCGGCCACGCAAGAACCCTAACGCCCTTCCCACCCGAATCCGAATCCGCATCATCCGCATCATCCGCATCATCCGCATCATCCCCATCATCAAACGAGGATTTATCCCACACCGCCCTCCAGCTGCGCACGAAGACACTAGCGGCTTTGCGGACGCTGTCGGGGATCTCGGAGACGCGGACGGTGGCGAGGTCGGCGCGGATTTTGTGTTTTGCCGATAACCCCCCTCCGGCTGCACCACCTCCCGCGCCCGCGCCGACAGCAGTGGAGTTTGAGGCGTGTGGGGTTGTGGTGAGGGAGCCAGAGGTGGTAGGGGTGGAGGAGGGTGATTTTGTGGGGGCGGAGATGGGGATGTGTAGGTATTTTGGGGATTTGCCGGGGGGGAGGATGGGGGGGAAGAGGGAGGGGTTTAGGGGTTCGGAGCGGGGGGAGGGGGCGGGGGCGGTGGTGGTTGGAATGGTGGGGGGGTGGATGGGGAGGGTTGTTGTTATTATCGTAGGGTTCTGTGAGGGGAAACTGGAGGCCGGGTTGGAGAGAGAGATGACGTTTCTGGTGGCGGTGGTGGACATGTCGTCGACGTTGTTGGGGGAGGGAGGGCCTACGGAGACAGGACGGCGTTAGCCTATTTCTACACAAAACAATCCTCAAAACGTGGTCAGACGGATGACGTGACGTGAAGGACGAGATGATGAGTGAGACGACAGGTAAGACGGGTGGATGGATGGAATAGACAGAAACGAGCCGTGCGCAGGACACCGCCCTCCGCGCCCGCCGCGACGGGCATGTGTGTGTTGCGCCGCACCACAAGGGGCAAAGGCAGCAAGCACCACAGCAGGGCAGGGCGGGCAGTGGCAGTGCAGCTCGGCTCCGTGGGAAAATTCTAGTATACAAGCAAAATCCGCCTCCCCCCCCCCTTTCCCAATATTCCCGCTTTTTCCAATTTCCAGATCCTTATCCTACTCCGTCCCCCGACGAACGAAAACATCGAAACGTCCCTCATATAGCACCAGCACTAGCACCAGCCACCCCCCACCAAGCGACGCCGTTCCGCGCGCCACGTTGTAGACGGTATCCAGCGAATACAAGTAAAAAAAAAAAACGACGAACAAATCAGGAATAAACCAGGAAACAAGATGTGTGGCAAGAAAGACAAAATGGGTAACAGCCGAGAGAATCGAACAAAAAGCCAAACAGAATCAATCAGATTGAGATAAAACAAAATCCAGCCCGCAGGCGCCCTAGAGAAGAAGAGGTTTGAAGAACAAGAGAAGACAAAAAATGAGCCACATCGGGCCGAGCGCAACGCGTAAAGGGAAGTAGATGATGGTGGTGCACGAGCACGGAAATCTGAGGGGAGGAGTCCAAACAAAAACATCTGGTGCGTGTGCAAATGGATGGGGGAAAGATGTGTGTGTGTGTGTGTGTGTGTGGTATCATAACAAAGAATTTTTATCGCAATCCTCAAATTTAAACGTGAGGGGGGTTGGGGCTGTGTGGGGGAGAAAAGTATCACATCTGGTGAAACATACCACTTCCATCATCGCCATTCGGCGCCGCTGCTCCATCGGCATGCGTCTGGTGATGATGATGCATCTGCGCGCCCATCTTCCCCTGTTGCTGCTGTTGTTGCTGCTGAACCGGTAGCGGTCCCGGTGGTGCTCCCGGCGGCAGGCCGAGCGGTGCTGCGTGCACTAGCTTGCGCGAGTTGATCTTCGCCATACGGCGGACACGGCGCGAGCGCAGGCGCGGGTCCTGGTTGCTGTTTCGCCACGAATCGACGGCGCGCTGGATGAGACCGCGCTTCCCCCTCAAGCAGGGGTTGAGCTCGGCGAGGGCCCAGCCGACGGTGTTGCACTCGCTCTCGTAGACAAGGCGGTTTCCACGGTACTGGTCCTTGGAGCAGCAGGCACGGGGGTAGACGCAGTTCTCCGTCTTGAATTCGGGGGCCAGCGAATCAACAGCTACGGACTCGACGTCGCACCGGATGGTGTACTCCATCTTGACGCGGTCGCGCGAGTACTCAAAAGCGATCCATTGGACGCCGTTGCCATCCTGGCGGACGACAAGGGGGGTTGTGGCCGGGATTGGCCCAGGAGCCGCGGAGGGGTTGACGCCGGTCCCTGGGAGAGGTGGTGCGCCGTTGGTCGCAGGCGGGATGTGCTGGAGTGTGTGCGGGGGTTGTGGTTGGCCCTGCGGGGGTGCTGCGACGGCACGCTGCTGTTGTTGTTGGGGTGGGTGTTCCATCTTGGTGACGCGCGGGCTGCTGGTCATCTGCTGTGGGTGCTGGCCGGGATGCTGCATCTGGTGCTGCGCCTGTGGGTGCGACATGAGCAGATTCGACTGCGGGCCCATTCCCTGGTGATGTTGTGGTTGCTGCTGGCCATACGGCGAGGGGTTACCCTGCTGCGGCATGGGCGGGTAGGTTTGTGGAGGTGGTGGGTAGTACATTGGTTGCTGCTGCTGCATCTGAGAGGGAGGCTGGGAGTAGATCTGGCGACCGTGCTGGTCGTGGCCTGACGGCGAGGCTACGGGCGCGGGCGAGTTCGATTGTGGGGTGTGGTAGATCGGGGGGTAGAGAGGGCGCGCCATGCCTGCGGCTGCGATGATGTCGGGCGTGTCTGCCGCTGCGCTAGTCAGTCGCTGCTGCTGTTGCGCGGGCGCCGCCGTGAGATCTCTCGCAAACTCACCTGCGGAGGTATAGGTGCCCGTCGCGCTGGGCGTGCTGTATGGGCTCGCGTGGGTGTAGTAGGGTACGTCTTGTGGGTGCTGGGCGACCTGACCGGTGCCGTTCTGGGCGTACTGCTGCGGTAGGCCGTGGGAGGACTGGTAGGCACCGGAGTGCTGCTGCTGCGGTGCGGGCGGCTGCTGCTGGTGCACGACGCTGGAGGGGCGCTGGTGCGGCAGTTGTTGAGGCGGCGGGCCCTGCGCGTGGTGCGGCTGATGCTGCTGTGAATAATACTTGTCAGTCACCATTGCGAATTACTCTCAATGAGCAAAAACAACCATTGACAGGTGATCTAGTCCTCGCGTCGTGCTCTTGCGGTGATGGAGCAAGGGCGCGCGGAGAGGGCGGTCGTGAGAAAGAAGCGTCGACTTTTTTTTATTTGGAAATGCGCGCGCGTGCGACTTGTAGCTGTCGCGATGGGAGGAGTTGTGTTGTCGACTGGACAAGGGACCTTTTTGCGCGTGTGGAAGGGTCTGGCCGGCTATAGGTCTCGTCGAGCGCTTGGCGGTAGAGTGATAACGAGAGAAGGGTGCGCGTGGAGTCGGCAGGAAGTTGGGTGAAGAGCGTGGAGTCGTTCAGGTCGTGGGACAAACTGAAACGTCTAGTCTTTTATTGAGTAACTCGTCGAAGTACTATATGTTGCAAGGACTCGGGGTTGGGTAGCGCGGAACCGATGAACCCCGATTTTTTCGCGTTTTTTTTTTTCTCCCCTTTGTCGCGTCGCGTAACGTGAGAAACGTGGAGATAAGTTTGATGGTTGGTTGCTTGACTCGACAGAATAGTGAAATCAAGCCGTGTCGAAAAGAGCAGTTACACACGCGTTACTTGTTGGCGATATGGTAACGAGAGTTGTGAATAGCTTCACTTTTTTATTATATTTGGGCGGTGGCAAACGTATGGTCGCGACTGCTCCTGTGGGTAACAAATTAATGCCTGTCGCGTTTTGACGTTGATGGGGTTGAGTGGTGGTAGTGGTTGGGAGGGTAGGTGGGTGGTGGGTGGTGGGTGGGCAGCAGGGTAAGGTAAGGTAGGGGATGTTGACGGGGAATGGGGGATTGGGGATGGGGGATGGGGGATGGGGGGGAGGGAGTAAGTACCTTGCACGACTACTGCGCGGTGCGGGAAGCGTCAGGTACCTTGGGGATATTTTTTTTGTTTTGGGCGGGCGGGTTCGGTTGTGTCTGGCGTGTAAATTTGGTTGGTGGTTAGGGCGGTGTGTGGTGGCACTGTGAGGGATAGGACAGCGGAGAGAAGAAAAAGAAGAGTGTGGGAAGGTGGGAGGGGGAAGGGGTAAGGTAGTAAGGTAGTAAGGTAGTAAGGTAGTAAGGTAGTAAGGTAGTAAGGTAGTAAGGTAGTAAGGTAGTAAGGTAGTGGAAGTAGTGAAGGTGGAAGGGTTTGTCAACGGTCGACCATGCCATGCGGGAAGCAGGGGACATGGGTCGCTTTAAGTATGGACGGTGGGCGTGGGAAAGGGACGGGGGTGGGAGGAGGGGAGGGAAGGGGGGAAGGGAAGGAGAGGAGAGGAGAGGAAAAGAGGAAGGACCGGGGGGGACGGGATTGGGAATTTGTGAGGGGAGGGGTGGGGATGGGAGAGAGGGGAGGGGGGGGGGTGGAGGGAATGGAGGAAGGAAGGAGCAAGATAGGTGTGGGTGTGGGTGTATATGTGTGGGTGTGGGCGTGGGTGTGGGTGTGGTGGATGGCTGATTGTGGGTTGGCTGGTGGGGGTGGGTGGTGTTGCTGTTAGTGTTACTGTTGGTTGTGGTGGTGGAAGTAGCAGGTAGTGGTGGAAGTAGCAGGTAGTATGTAGTCGAGTAGTAGAGTAGCTGAGTAGTGTAGATGATTAGTCGAGTAGCTATAGACCGAGTATGCACAAGTAGTCGACCGTTGAGATTAATCCTGGCCTTGCCTTTCTAGCCGGCGCGTCTTGGGAAACGGATACATACAGTAACAGCCTGGGATGTTGATGGATACAGAACAGCCAGAGTACACCCTCCGTACAGACAAAGTACTCGAAATTTGCAGGGGATTGCAGGGGATTGCAGGGGATTGCAAGGAGAAAAAGGTGGGTCACGTACTCGCCAGAGACAAGACAAGACAAGACCCGTAACAACATCCCTCTCACCCCGTATACGACAGACTGTACAGTACAGTACTCACAGAAACAGTAGGAAACAGGTACAGTACTCGCAGAAACAGAAACACCCTCACACACACACACACAGAGATACGCAGGGAGAGAGAGAGAGAGAACCCTCAGACCTTGCCCTGCCTTGCCTTCCCTCCCTGCATCATATCATCATCCCTTCATCATCCCTCCGTCCCTCCCCTCCTACCCTTACCTCCATAAACTCCGATCCCCCAACCCCGACCGACCCCCCGACAATTCACCATCATCTTCATCTCACTCACCACAAACTTACTCAGCACACCACCACTCTATCCTCTTACACGTGATAGGCCAACCCTCCCTCCCCCCCCTCCCACCCACACATACGCATACTCTACACCCGCCTCCCCCCATCCCACCAATCCCCTCGCCTCCCTCCCCGGCCACCCGCATGTCAGCCGCTTGGAGGCGTCCCGAGGAGAGGCCACGGCTAATTGGTGCTATGTTGTGTCCGACTACAGTCGTATGCACTACTGTACTGTACTTTACAATGCTTAGGGATCGCGATATCGTGGTGGCGGCTGAAAGGGAAGGAAGGAAGGGGCGGACGAGAGGCAAAAAAGTGTCTGTGTGGCTATCTCAGATATATTAACGTGATAGGAAAGAGTACCAAGTCAACACCGTTCACGCCCGACTACGCAATCGCGACGCCGCCGCCGCCACATCTTGTGTAAGCTACCACCACCACCACCACAAGAAGTACACACCGCGCCGCAAAATGCCACAACAACAACACCACAACATAGCACAAAATCCTAACTCCCCCTCCAAAGGCGGCAAGTCATCTCCGCCACCCATTCAGGCACATCACATCTCTCCCTCTCCTCCGCCAAAACACCTCCCATCACGATATCCCCTCCCACGCGTCGTCGCGATCTAGACCGCCCACCAACACCACACAGGGCAGCGATGCGCACTCTCGCCCACAGTTTCTAGCTAAGTATAGACCATCCCTCATCCCTGCTCACACGCTTCGGGGCAGACATCGACAGGCAGGAGGGAAAACGGTCGCCGCGGCGGCGCTCATCCCCATCTCCCATCTCCCATCGTCAAGTCAAGGAAGGCAGGCAGGTAAGGTAGGGGGGGGGCCCTGGTCAGAAGCGGAAGGTGAACTACAGTACTATCTGTCTTCCTCCTCTGTGTGTGGTAAGCTTAGCCTTGTTCCGCAAGGTAGCACGCACATGGAACGGAAAGTGGATAAGTGGGGCCCCGGTCGGCCCAGCTTTATCCCAGCGCACCACAACAACAGCCCTCGCCAGCCCATCCCTCATCTCCTATCCCTACATCTACTACTGGCTGGGTAAAAACAGCAACAACAGGAGTGCGTGCGTGTGTGAGACAAGCAAGCAAGCAAGACACAGGACGGACGGACGGTCTGTAAGCGCGCCCTCCACCTTCCCTTTCCCTCGCGATCGGCGGGCATCGGGGGCGCCGAGGGGTGTGTGTGTGTGTGTGTGTGTGGTGGAAGGTAGGGGGGAGGGGTAGGCGGCGGCAATGCGATGCGAGTACGATGCGTGTTTTTTCTGCGATGCGATGGGATGCGAGGGGGACGGGGTTGGGGTTGGTGGGAATTTCATGGGGAGGGATGGGGGATATTGGGGTTACACGGGCGCGCGGCTGAGAGGAGGAGGGGGGTGGGTTGGTAATGTATGGATGGTACTTTATGGACTTGGGCTACGGTACTGTACTGTGCTGGATGGATGGATGGAGATATCGCATCGTTGTACGTACGAAGTGCTGTGTATCACACTTCCATCCCCTTCTCGTCCGGCTCGCGCGGTACGAAGCACGAGCGAACGAGGCATTTCAGGACGACAGCGGCGGTCGGCGGACGGATAGACAGGGAACAACGACAGACAGACAGAACAGACAGGTAGGTAGGGGGTGTGTGCAGGGGTTCTTCTAGGGGCGGAAGAGGCAGGAGGAGGGCCGAGGGTACGGGGAAGGTACTTGTGCGGTTCCTTCTTGGGGAGGAGACCAATCAGAGGGACGACAAGTGGGGGGAAGGGTGGGGGGGAGCTGTATCTCAAACAGAGGGGTTGATTAGCCGGGGTGGGTGAGTTGTGGTTGTGTGTGACTTGCGTGATGGCGGGTGCGAGGCAGGGGATGGGATGTACCGGTTGATGGGGAGTGGAGTCTGTTCTACATAGTAGGTGTGGGTGGTGGTGCCGCGAAGGAAGGGAGGCTAGGACGCGATGGGTAGGGGATGGGGGCCGCTCCCTCGCAACATCTCCCACCCCAAGCAATCCAACGCGAAAAATTTAAAAATATCCGTACCGTACCACCTCCTTCCTTCATGCCAAGACACGGTCCTGAAACGGTCGCTGTGGGGTGGGGGGGGGGGCGCGTACGTATGTTTTTATCCCTATGAGTGAGCGAGGGAAGGTAGGGGACAGGGGGGTGGTGGGTGGCGGGTGGTGGGTGTTGCCGGGCTGGCTGGCTGGGCTTGTGGGTGGGGAGGTGGGTTGGATGGGATCGGCGGGGTTGATACATAGTAATGGTGTAGTAAGCTGGCTGGCGCTGTACGGAGCAGAGAGGGAGACGGTATGGAGAGGGAGATTCCAATCCTACACACTGCACAAAATAATACTACGCAAAATATATACCCAAAAACAGCGCAGCGGCAACGGCAACATGCATACCGACCGACCGACCGACCGACCGACCATCTCGCGCCGCCCGCTGTGCCCCATCACCGCATCCTTCGCGCCATTCTTGACCGAAGCATCAGCATCGGCATCCTGGGTAATCTATCTACGCATACCATACCCCAAGTACAGTACTACAACAGCAACACGCACATGCTTCCAACCCATCCATCCATCCCTACATCCAGCCAACCCAGCCCAGCCCAAACATAAGCACCCAGATAATGCGGACCCTCCTCCCCTCCCCTACCTCCCCAAAAAGAAGCTGTCCTCACGTCTCTGCGGCCTCCACCCCCCCTGTGCCCTGTCTTGGCTGTCAGATGCAAAGATGCAAGAATAGAGCCCCTGTCTTGCCCGCCCCAAGCCCAACCAGGCGAGAAGAAAAGAGAGTGAGTGATCGGCGTAGTAGCTAGTCCTGGCGTCGTAGCCGCCCCGCTGTGGTACCCACAACCACGCCGAGGTTAACCCTAACGCCCCTCCCAGACTGGACGACTGGACAAGGTGAAGGTGAGGGTGGTGATGTACGTACTCGGTGCAGGGAAAGTGCGAATTCGACAGTGCTATGGGTATGGTTATGGGATGATGGGTAGGGGATGGGGAATACACATACCCATCCCTGTCATATAATCGGAGTCTGATATGCCAAAACGCGCACGTCAATCAAATCGCAAGGAGGTGAGTGACGGTAAAACATCCACCAAAGAGAACGCGTCGTTGCTCTGCCTCTTCCCCCAAGTTAGACACCGGGAATAGTCCCCCCACCTCTCCGCGTGCCAAAAACGCGCATCATCTCACTCAATCTCACAAACTGTTGGAGATGAGACAATTGAGCAAGAGAAGAAAAAATGAGCATCGTGCCTCGCACGGTCCCCTACTCCACCACCACCACCACCGACCAGTGTGAGATCCCGGAATTCCTCCAACGTATACGTCGTCGATACGCAACTGGCGCGCGCTGAAGAAGGGAGGGATGACCGCGTTGTGCTAAACACGTGCAAGCAAGCAACCCACGCACACACCACAGACAGCTCCCCTGCCCTGCCTACCTCAACGGCGGCGGGACGAGCGGCGCAGACAGGGTGAGCTGCCCTGCTTGCGCTGCCCTGTCCTTCCCTGTCCTGCCCTGCCCTGCCCTGCCTCCCTGTCCTGTCCTGTTTATCCTCGCCTTGCCATCTCGCAGGGCAGACGGACGTTCATAGCTCCGTCAGCTCCGCTTCCCTGCCCTGTCTGCTTGTGGTTTTCCCACCCACTCCACTCCACTCACTCCCGCTCCAACATGCCCATCCCATCCCTCCGGGCGGTGGTGGGTGCAGGTGCAGGTCCAGTTCAGGGCCGCCCCGCCTTGCAGATACCCATCCCCCTTCCCTTCTGCATTCTGTACTATACGCTGTGCCGGGGGGGGGCGGCGGCCCTGTTGCGGGAATGGGGAATAAGGACAAATGGGAAAATAGTAAATACAACCCGCCAGATTAGAACGACGCACATCATCCCCATCCAGCGCTGACGCGGACAAGGGCGCATGGTGCGTTTCGGGGTTACGGGTCTAGGCTCTTATCACAGTGGGGCGGCTGTGCTTTGACTTTACTGTAGGAGTAGAATCGTTCGATTAACGGACGGAGGGTTTTTGGGACCGAGGAAATGGTGAGATATGTTTGGAGTCTTACTATGTACGGACGGGGTTTACTGCGTATAGGTCTAGCACGTGTATTTTATTCACCCGTTTTTCCCAGCTTCGGGCCGCGGGTATGGGGGATGGGATGGGATGCATGGTACGTGGCGGCGGCGGCGTAGTAGCGGCAGGAGGGTGAGGTGAGGCGGCGGGGAGAGGGCGGATGAGCCGCTGGCATCTGTCGGTCGGTCGGCCGGTGTGGAAAAGGCTGTTGTTGCGGCGAGAGCTGACACCACCGACTAACCAACTGACAGACGACTGACTGACACGGCACAACAGTATCAGCATCACATCGCTCTCTCCCCAAGAGATGCGATGCGCGATCGTGTTCCATCCTCGGCACTCACCACGCTACCCTGCCTGCCTGCCTTGCACAACACCCCCCCCTCCTTCACCTTCCATGTCCCTGTCCTGTTTATTCGATCCCCCTCCGTGCCTGCTTATCCGTGCCTGGCCTGGCCTGGTCTGTTCGCTGGATCCCTCCCTGTTTACCCCGACCGGACGCTTATCATTCCTCCGATATTCCATTCCCTGTCTATACATCCCCTCCCTCGTGTTAGGGCTTACCAAGCCCTTACCCATCCCCTACCACCGTCTATCCGCTCCCTACCACCCCCCAAAAATCCCCTCACCCTCACCCCATCCCCTACCCTACCCCCTCCCCTACCAGCGCTTACACCTCCTAATCTCCCTCCCCCCCCGCTCCCCCCAGCTCCATCAAAACGGCACCACGGCCCGCGCCCTCACACGGATAACGGGGACTTATAGACGGGGATACCATACCATACCGGGGGTTTCGGGGCCGGGATGGATGGATGGCGTCAGAGCGGGTGTGGTGAAGGGGAAAGGGGGGGGGGGGGATAAGACTTATGTCTTTGTGCGGGCCGGGTGCGGGTGCGGGATGGGCTTGTTTTTTGCTCGTGGAAGGGGACGAGGGGGGGGACGGGATCGGGATGCATGTGCTGCTGTGGGAGGGAGGGGATCGGGCCGAGGTCAGGAGGTTGGGGTTGGGTTTGGGGGGGAGGGGATACGGGGAAGGAGATAGGGGTGGGGGGGGGGGTATAGTATTGGAGGGAGGAAGAGGGGGAGGGTGTGGTGCGCGCAGCTGGGTGAGGCTCAAGATGTTATTTGGACGTCGGGTCTGGTGTCGTTTGTTCATCTTCTGGGGTTGATGCTCTCATGTCCCCTCCGCCGCCGTTGATAGAGGATTTGCTTCTTCCCACTCGCTCAGTGAAAAGGCATACAGCCAGGCGCGTAGATGTTGGCCCTGGAGAGCACGCAGGGCAGTATCTCTCTATCTATGCGTGTTTACCACCTCGCCCCTTGCCTTGCCACTTGTCCCGCCTCTGCCTCTCCGCGTCGCCTCTTTGTCCGCCTGATTTGATTGCCCGTTTCTCCGCCGGTCTGGCGCTGACGAGACTCTTACCGCTACGGAGTTGACTTGCTCTTCTGGGGCCAGGTGGCTGCGTTGGCTGGCTGCCTTCTCTCCCTACTGTGTTCCCACGCAGACGGCTGCGAGTGTGCTGGTGAAGACGGGGCAAGGAAGGAAGATGGGGGGAGGATGGGTAGGAAGAGCATGGTGTGTAAGGTGAGGTATATTTGGGAGGTAAGGAGAGGAGGGGGCATTAGAAATGAAATAAGGAGACAGAGAAAAAAGGGGGTGTGAAAAAGTTGATATTGTGGGTGAGAAAAAAAAAAAAAAGGAGCAGCATACGACCATTCATCACCACCCACACCTTTCTCTTCATCCAGCACCGCTCTCACACGTCAAGCACAACATCACAGATGCACACACAGCTTGTGCACTCTCAAAATGATTGATATTCAGCTACCTAGCATTTGAGTGCGTCCATCTCACTCGCTATCTAAGCGGAGATGCCAATGACACCGCAAGCGGGGCGGAGACCAGCGTTACCGGTCTTGAGGGACTCTGGGTGTCCTCCCTTGCCGAGGTCGTCGGTGCCGGAGTGGACGACGATGGTGCGCTGGGTAAATTAGTTTTTTGTCATATTCGGTTGTCCCTCCGCCCGCTCAACTCGGAGAAAGTTGCTCGGGGGCTAGGAGGGAGGGGGGACTGAGGAAACATGGTTGGAGAGAAGACTTACGCCGATGACGCTATCCGGGCCGATGAGCTTGATCAGCTTGTCGGTGGTGGTACCAGTGGAGTTTCCTTGGGCATCGGTGCTGAAGTTGCCGAGGTCACCGACGTGGCGCTCCTCGTCGGTGGGGGCACCGTGGTTCTTGCCACGGGGGTTGACTGGGGAAGGAAGTTAGTATTGTGATCTGTTGGAATCGCAATGTCTGGTTTGTCTGGTCTCTCTCGTTTCCCTCTTCGTGGTGC
This sequence comes from Pseudogymnoascus sp. 03VT05, assembly GCA_001662645.1. Taxonomy (NCBI): domain Eukaryota; kingdom Fungi; phylum Ascomycota; class Leotiomycetes; order Thelebolales; family Thelebolaceae; genus Pseudogymnoascus; species Pseudogymnoascus sp. 03VT05. The sequence continues at coordinate 20,202 of KV459557.1, read as the reverse complement.
CTCATCTCCGCATCAATTTCCCCATCTCTCCTTCTCCCGCCCCCCCCCCTCACGTCACACTTCTCTCCTCCTTCTCTTTCTCTTCTCCGACCATTGTCCATCTTGACATCGAGCAATGAGGGATAGGGGTATGGTTGAGATGAACTCACAATGTGGGCCAGCGGAGGTGCAGCCGTTGGTGTTGTCACCGAACTGGTGAACGTGGATGCCGCGCTGGGCGTTGGCGTCGTTGCCAGTGAGTTTCCAGGAGATGGTGGTGGAGGAGTTCTCATCAGCCTGCTCGAAGGTGACGGTGCCGGAGACCTTGGAGTCACCACGGACGGTTGCAACTACGCGGGGTTAGCCAGGCGGGTTCTGGGGGACGGTGGCAGGTGCGGGGTAGTTTGGTAGAGGATAGGAGGGGGTGTAGAGGAGGCTGCTGAGGTAGTCGAGGTCGAGGCTGATAATCCCCAAGGTTGCGGCCTTCCTGGTAGAGTAGCCACATCTTTCGATGAATGTGCTCAATCCAGCGCGCGGGAAGCCAGGAAAGCTGCGTCATTGGCCCAAATACCCCTCCACCGAGACAAACACAGTAACAAGGTACTAAACTCGTCCACATACCTGCTTTGACCATTTTGGCGGATTATATTACTGGAATAGAACTTTTTGGGTATTGGGTAGCGAGAATTAATTCAGAATCTTTGCTGTGTATTGTTGTCTGGAGGTGGGAGGAGAGAAGAAGAGAAGGGTGCTCAGAAGTGGGGGATACGTGATTTAATGACGGATCAGAGAAGCTCCTGCCCCGCTCCGAGCCGACAGCTCATGGGAGCTTGAGTAAGCAGGCAGTCACGTGAGCTATGACATCAGCGCTGGCATGGTTTACGAATTCTGCAACAAATCGGATGTTTTTGAATATGAGGGGTTGATAACCTTGTCCTACTTCTTTCCCGTTTTGGTATTGATGGTGCTACAATGCTGTAATAGCTGATATATCGCCGTACTTCAAAAATTTCAGGTATGACATAATTTGAAGATTTGTCACGTGCTCTGGCTAGATCTATTGACCCCGCAAATGCCAAGCACTACCCTGACAGCAAACCCCGAGGACTCCGATATAGGAAACAGGACTAACAGCCGCCTCCTTTCGCGCCATGCCGGATGCCATGCCGCGGTACTCTACTTCGGTAGAAACTATATCCACAATTTAGGGCCCTAGCAACGACTGGGGTCTGAGAAGCTTATCTGTTCAAGCTGGCACAATTGCTGGAGGGAATGAAGCCTGTATGATAAATTGATCGTGTCCGAATACACGTGGCATTAACCCTAAAGTCGATTGGGATCTGTTGGATAGAAGTGAACAATGGGCGCAATGGGCGCAATGGGGAAAGTGAGCTGGAGCAAAAACAATGGCGACATGCAAGTCTCAATACAGGTATATCCCAGCTCCCTATCTCCTCCCGCCGCCCCCCTTCTTTCCACCACACCCCTTTCCGCCACTCCCTTTCCGCCGCGGCGTCCATTTCCTGACCCCCCTACCCTATTTTTCTGAGCTTCTTCGTCCATCTTGCGCGCACGGTCCGCGAGGTTTCTCAGATGCAGAAGCATCTCATCTCGGATTTCCTTTTCTTGCTTCTCTCTGGCTGAGAGGAGGCGACCAGCCAACCAGGAGTCGGGATAGTAGTCCATGACGAGTTGTTTTATGCCAAGGATGGTGCCGAAGATGGCGAGGATGTTTGTGACGAGGTTCCAGACGGAGCAGGTAGTTGGTGGTGGTGGTGCTGCTGCTGCCGCTGTCGCTGCTGCCCTTGTGGTTGGCATCGTAGAGTTGGGAGGGTCGAGTATTGGTAGGTTGGTGTAGTTGTGGTTTGACGCTGTATAATTTGCGTTGTTGGTAAGATCAAGTTCTGAGGTGAATTTAATACTGAAGTCGCGTAACGGTTCCTTCCCATGGCATAGTTGTTCCCATAGGCACTACATCTAGTTTCAGCCCTATGAGTTAGATTTAACACTCAGGCAACTAAAGCAAGTTAAGTTCACCGCTATCACCATTGTCTATGGCAACAAATTTTCGAACAATATGTATTAATCTATCTCACTACTCAAGTATATCTTCATCCTATGGTAGTGAATTGTACATAAACAAACGTGCTGGATCTTTTGGGGTTAACAATTCCTTAGTATCAAGACCTTGTTGGTAAGAATCTTTAATAGCCCCTACTTGTAAATCAACAGGCGCCTCCTGCTGGTGTCTCCTCCAATGACTTAAGGATCATATGGCTGTCCCATCTTGGGTCCAACGGCGTACGCCCCTCGCCCAGGTCTAGCCAGCGCTTCAGAATCAAGGCTGTGCCGTTTTTTCCAAAGTCCTTAGTATCAATCTGAAATTCTGTCGGGCACCATGTGCACTGGTGCACGCCTTAACATGTAGAGCAACTAGAATTGAGCTGCAGATTTCGTATGTGACTTATTCGGCAGGCTAGTTTAATCCCGAGATTCGTAACGATATAAGGACCAAGGTGGTGGCTTATATGTGGACAGACAGTAAAGTACATTCGAGTTGGAAGCCTCACTTTCTGACCGGCAGGATAGAGAAACCAGTCTTGGTGGCGTAACAGGAGGTGTCCGTTCACGATTCGACAGGCGGACGCTTTTTGGTAGTTAAATCCAGCCCAGAAGTGGTGGCGAAGTCCGCATAGCAAGGAAAGCAATCGATGGCAGTCCGCACTATAACCATAGCGATAAAGCTTCATAGCCGACTGGAATTTGATGGAGTCAAATTCACTGCAGATGTACCACTCCACATTATTATCACAGTCCGCTGTAACACATAGTGGACTTTGAGGAGACCACTTATGCCGGCTCTTGCTGCCACGGTGAAGGAGTTTGCAGTAGTGGCACAAAACATAGAAGGGTAGACCCCTCTCGAGGAGCGTTAGGAATGCCACCCGGTCAGGCTCTGTCGTAAGCCTGTCGAGGTACTGATTTCCCAAGGTAAATAAAATGAATCGGCAGCTTATGGTAAAGGAGGCAGCATCTGGTAGGGGTAGAAATGTCGCTATGTATCCGATGAGCTCGATAGGCAGCTTCCTTAATAATGAGTTTTTAAGACTAGCATTAGGTGGTAGTCTATTTGTAAAGGGCGAGAGAGAGCGAACGAGCAATATAAGCCAGCGAAAGAGCCAGCTAAATAGTAGCAGCATTATAATAATACTAGGAACTAAGAGTCCTTAACTATAAATATAAAAGGCGTTAATGTTAGGTGTAAGGCTTTTTATGTCGTGCTATATACGGATATCATTTAATAAGCTAACTAAACTAACAGGCCATGATGCGTTTACGACCCCATTATAATATAGTATGATGCAATGTACACTAACTAATTATTTTTTAAGAGTAATGTGTGCTGTAAAACTAACGTCTGTCCTATTAGCTAAAACAAGGGGTAAACATTTTCCCGTTTTATAGTCCCTGATTTAGCTACTTGTTTTAAGAATGGTGTTAATTTAATCAGCAAAAGAGTAAAATACCCTAAACTTAGAATACCCTAAATTTAGAATACCCTAAACTTACCCTCTGGCAGGCTGTCGAGGGATGCCATTCTGGTGGGGCATGGGGTATGAAGTTAGCTCTCTATGTATTGTGGAGTATTATTGTCAGATCTGCCTGATCGCTTCGCGAACCAACCAGGCGAATCTTACAGTTATGGTCAGCAGGGCCGAAATATACCGGGAGGTTCGGCGTTATCTATTATCACAACATCATCCTTACACAAAATGTCGGCAGCTATCCGCGTAGTCGTCTGCGGCCAGTCGGCCCAAATTGCCAAGGCCGTAAAAGCGGGCCTGCTCCCCGAGTGCGAAAGTGAGACACTGAAACTCCATTCTTTCCCCATATGAGGCCCGTCCTAACCTTTGCAGCTATCCATGTTGTCTTCAGCGCCGCCGCTGGCGCTAAAGATATACCCACAATATTATCGGGCCAGACCCCTCCCGCCACGGATGAGCCGAATGTGGGGACGGGCAACTTCTCAAGGAAGGCCGATGCTATTATACTTGGCGGTGCGTATGGCGATGAGCAGTTCAACGAGATAAGAAATTCGTGCGCGGAATTGCCAGGAAACGGAGGGGTTGCATGGCTGAGACTGAATATGAGCACGCCTACTCCACCATTGGGGTCAGTAACCCTCCCGAATCTTATTTAACGTTGCAGGTTATTTGATACCAATGCGGCTGTTACTAAAAACATCCTCTCAAAATACCAGCGCTAACAAAGCTTTGAAGGCCCGAGTATGGGAAGGCGGTAGTGGAGAGGTGCAAAGCCCGCTTGAAGCAGCTCGAGCTGGGTGGGAAGCTTGGGACGGACGGAATTTATTTTTACTGATTTTAAATTTGGGTCTGTTTGATTTTTATCCACAGATGCCAAATCAACACTAAAATGCCAGTTACGAGGGGATTCAACATCTCTTCTCAGTGAAAGGAGGATGCAAATGAAGGATCGTTTAATATGGGTGGGATTATCTCCCTGTTTTTACCCTTTGGTTTGGATACATATGCTATGTGAGAACGATAAGGCTATGTTGATTCTAGACCGAGCGTATGCAGTGCTGTTCTCTCATCACGCAACCAGTCAAGGATACGTGAGCCTATTGAATAACTGTACCTGCGCATGGTGCACTACGCCCCGTTGTATGACATCGATGAGGTGAGGGCACAACCTCGGCGCATGGACTCCCTGGCATCACCCCCACGACGACAGTGTAGAATCGGTTTAATATGATGTCGTACAAGAATCAGCATGCATATCGGTGAGACAAAACGGTATCGCGACTTCACTTGGCACCTAGATGAGTTCGGCCGTCTTATGTGACGATGATGTATTAGAAAAAATGGAAGCCAATATATAATGAACAATCTCAGCGCTTCAGATTGAAATATATCTACAAACAATCCTTCTCACAACACAGCTACAGAAGCCATAACCACAAAACCATGTCGGCCCCCATTGCTTTCAAGCTCTCCAGACCAAACTATAACGATGTTATTATCCTCACCGCCGATATGACTTTAGAGGCGGTCCAACGAACAGCCTACGAAGCTATCCGTGACCGAATTCCTCAAGTATTCTTCAACGAATTTGGTGGCGACATGGAAAAGTTGGGAGAAGTCTGGGTCGAATGGACGACGACAACCAGAGTTTCCCCGCCACGACCGCTATTACCGAGTCGAACGTCGCCGCAGTGATCCAACTCTTGGAGCTGAGACGTGGGGTTGATGTTCTCAGGGGCTCTCTGCCCAAGGCTTCTGAATAAGTTCGGTGGCCAAATCTTTTGACAAATCTATGGGGCTTAGATCGGAATATATTGAAGATTTATTCCTATATTTGAAAAGCTACGTGGATACAATTAGGCTGGGTCGTGGGACTGATGTGGAATGGGTGGGAGGCTTGATTTAGTTTTGCTTCTCAATGAAAACTTCCTGCTCACGAATACTCTTCCTCGATTAAATACCGAAGTAATCCTGTACACAGTGATAGCATTAGCCTCACTAAGCGCATAGAGACCTGGTGGAAAACGTCCAAATACGACGTCGCGTCCGCTAGGCAGACTTTAAAATATAGGTTATCATAAAGTATCACAATATTAATCTATCGGCTTGGTATAGGTATTGAATTCTTCTATCCCTTGATTATGACTCTATAATTGTGTGGAGTGACCTAATAACTAACCCCTTGACCTATGCAAACAGCCTCCCATCGCTTTACAAATTACCCAGCATAGCCCCGAAATCTATAACCCAAAACTCAATATAATCCTGTGATATGTGATATTTTATGCTTCAGGTGCAACCGTCTTCTTCTTTTTAATATTCACCCAGCCCATTCCGAGACTGAATACGAATAATCCGACTCCGCAGCCTGCGGATAGGTAAAAGTTGCGGTTGATAGCATGGTTGTAGGCCTCGATGACGCCTGCAACTTGTTCTGGCTTCACAACAGTCTTTATGGCTGTAGCACCGGCCTCCACTACCTTCTTTGCATCTACACCCGGAGCGTATTTAGCCAAAGCCGAAAGAAGCCCGCCGCTGAATATCGTTTGCCCGATGGAGAGGAACACTGCTCCCCCAAAAACCTGGGAAAACACGAGGGTCGACATTCCGACAGGAATTTTCGCCGGCGGGAGTACGTTTTGGACGGCGACGATGGCCTTGTAATGAGGTCAGTAAGGGAAAGCGGGAGATGAATAAAATGTGAGAAGTGCTTACAATCTGCATGCCGAGGCCACGGCCCGCGCCAGAGAGGATCTGATAGCCAATCCACGTTCCAACCGAAGTAGATGGGGTAAAAGTAGCAATCAGCCCGGAAGAAATGGCAGCGAGTATACCACTAACCACCATAAATGGAAGATAGTATCCTATGCGTCCAACTTCGAATCATATCAGCTTTTGCCCCTCACAAAAATAGCGGTGGCTTACCTAATACTCCACACACAATTGAGCATATCATCTGCGAAAGAATTGCAGGTAACATGTACACCCCGCTTAACGCTGGCGACACGCCCTTGACAGACTGGAAGTAAATCGGTATATAATAAGAGAAGATGAGCATAGTTCCGTAGAAGAACGCATTGGCCACGCAAGAAGCCCAAACGGCCCTCACTCTCAGCATTGAGAATGGGACCATAGCCTTGTCGCCAACTCGATATTCCCAAGCAAGGAAAACCAAAGCCATGGCAAACCCGCCACAGAAGAGACCGATGATGGTGGCGCTGTTCCAGGGGTACTTTGTCCCGCCCCACTGAAGGGCCATCAGGACCATAGTAGCGGATGGCGCAAAGAGGACAAATCCAATGAGATCAAGTTTGCCAAGTGTTTTGAAAAGAGAGATCTTCTCATCCGTATTCCTGATATTCTGGTCGGGTATTGTGATGAGGAGGAGAAATACAGCTGCAACGGCACCGATCGGAAGGTTGATAAAAAAGCCTAGAGAGGCAAGTGTCAGCACATGCGATAACTGGGAACCTGGATAGACTTACACCAGCGCCATGATACATATTCAGTGAATGCGCCTCCGATCAATGGCCCCCCGACTATACCTAACTGTGCAATTGACATCATGAAACCCAGCATCACTATGCGCCATTAGGATATGTGAATACTACAGTGCATAATAGGAGAACTCACTTGGGCGTCTGACCAGAGGGACAGATGCGGCTATGATGGTGAGGCCGCCATTTATGAGCCCTGAACTTCCTAGTCCAGCAATAGCTCGTCCAATAATGAGCATGGTGGACGACTGCGCTCCTCCACATATCGCTGATCCAAGCTCAAAGAGGCCAACGAAGACAAGGAAGGTGTACTGTGTCAAATCAGCACAATATCCTTGATAACGAGGAAAAACAACAAACCTTTGTGTTAAATTCGCTGTAAAGCTTTCCAGTCAAAGGTTGAAGGGCGCAACTGTTGTCTATGTCAGTTGGGGTATACCATGGGGCCCACTTGCAGAAACTCACCTTGCGAGAAGATATGCACTACCATACCATCCAACATCTGGCAACGAGTGGAAGTCGCTGGTGATTTGAGGAATAGCCTATTGCGGCTGTTAATAACTTCTCAAGTTGGTAGTTGGGCAGGGGCAAGACTCACAGTCACGATGATAGAGATGTCGAGTAACATGAGAAATATAACCAATGTAACCGACGCCATAACAAGCCATAGCTGGAGCCCAGAGATGTACTCATGCTCTGGTTGAGCGGCCTCAGCCGTCTTGGCAATGTCATCGGGAACCATTTCGATGGTTGAGTTATCATCTATATGCCTCTCATTATTGTCGACGTCTGTAGCACTGTCCGATATGACGTCCTTTTCATCAACACGAATTTCGCGGTCCCGCGATTCCTTCTCCATCTTTATTTGGTACCTGTGTTCGCGGACTTTAAATATTTAGCGAAGCCAGGAGCTATGGACTGTTGTTACTCAACAGCGACACCGAGATAAGTTGATCGAATCGACAAGCTGGCAAAACTCGCATGGTATTCAAAGCACAGCATCGGCGGGGGACATTGCATATATGTAACTACAAAAATAAGCACCTCGCATTTAAATTTTAACGCCGGTCGCAACAATCTCCAGCTTTTCTAAAATCCGATGATGACGAGGCTGCCTAACCAACCAATTCCGTCGGGGTTTGTCGGGGTTCGGGCCCGAAATCCTATATTAATTCCCCTTTCAAACTCCGTTCGGAATCGATTGATCCGCTCGATCCTTCCAATCATTCTAATGCGAGCAAATCATCAATTATATATCAATTATGTTCCAGCAAGTTATAAATCAAGTAAGGACAGCTCCCATAGGGTTTTATCAACGTGCCGTATGTGGTGATTTTTATGTTAAATCACCAACGCCAGACCCTAAAATCCCACCTCTAATTATGCCCATCCCTGACAAACCCAACCATACAATCCACATTTATCCTTCCAGAATCTCCGTATCAGAAGTCCAGCTGATATGGAAAATCCCCCGCAAGAAGATCTCTCATCCAAACGTCGTCCAACAAGTCCATATTAGTCGCCCCAAAATCCATGTCCTGCATCGGAAGCTGCCCCTGAGCGCCAAACCCGTGGATACCCTCATTCCCACCGGAATTCTCATGTCCTATTGCAAGATTTTGACCACCTAGCCGGTTCTCGGCGTCAGCTGCGGCTGCTGCGGCTGCGGCTGGAGCTACGACTTTCATTTCCCACCAATGCGCAATCTTTCCTAGCATCCTGTTTGTTAACATCCAAATATTATGAACACCCGGCCCAGTAGTATCAATACCTGCCGCTGCAGGGACCCGGCCCCATTTCTCGGTCAGAAGATTTATCATCACCCCTAGGTCAACTTCCTCTCGTACAAGTTGTCGGTCCCAAGACACACCAGGGCACTCGAAGGTACTTAGGCGGTACAGCGCTACAAGGAAATGTGCCATTTGCGCCATGAGTGCCATGGGCATTTCAGCATAGCTTGAGAGCGGCACAATTTCAGCGGAGACGAAAAGCGCGAACCAAGATTTGGTGGCGTCAAGGCAGGTCCAGAGGCTCTTGGCAAGCTGAAGAGTTTTAGAGGGATCTGGAGGGCTAGCTTTGGTTGAGCAGGTGCCGAGGCAATGTTCGTGTAGAGTGAGAACCGCGTGGTGAAGATGAAGCTGTACGCTGACTGTGTAGCTTGTGAGTGGATAGAAATGGTATTCGGAAGTGATGATTCTTACTGTTTCCATCTAACTCAGGGGGGATATTCCGCTTTAGTTCCTCTAATTGTGACTGGAGTGATTTGAAATATATTTCGCTCGGTGGACTAGCTATTCCACCAGAAAGATTATCACTCATGTCGCGATGTATGGCGTTTTTGATTAGTTGTAGCCGAACAAGAAAAACCAGTAGGATATCTGTTGGGTGCTCTCTCGTCTTCTCCAGTAGTTGCAGACACTCTTCAAAGTATGGCACCCATCGCAGAGGCTCAATTCTCTGGAAATAGCAGGAACATCTAAGAAATGATCAGTTTACTCATTCGGGTTCGTAAATATTAGCAATTAAAAAGAAAATGGCAGGACACCCTTCACTCACACTGAACTAATCAAAAAGAGCGCAATAATACATCGCCTCTCTTCCATAGTCCTAACGGCAACAGTTGCGTTCCTCGGGCATCCTTGTGCATTGTATGCTAGCATTATGAGTGCCGGCTCAGTTGGAACTGGTTTCGTGAGGGCAAGGTCGAAGGCTACCGATGTCGCAAGGTGGATGACCGTCGATATTATAGGTTTGTTGTAGAGGTAAAAATGACCCCATGCACTAAACACCAACAGGCCCAACAATAAATCGATGTTTTTAGCACCCTCGATCAGCATTTCCCTCCCCAGGACTCGTCTAACTTCGAGGCCCAATTCAGCTTGCCTAGCTGTACTCTTTGGGCAAATTGCCCGGATAACTAAACTCAAGAAAGGTCGTTCTTCCATCAACTCTCTAGCCGTTACATTTTTGTCGACTATTACCACTGGGAAAAAAGGTGCCATCTTTGTACGATAGGTCTCCAGAGTCATTTCCAACTCAGCAATTTCTTCGAGATCTTTGTTTGTTGGAAATGACGGGGGTGTAGCGTTTGCTTTTTGGGCTGAACAGCAAATGGCTGAATCATCGTCTCGAAAGTATTGTGTAATACAGGGTCCACGGTTGGTCGTGGATGAGCTGGATTCTGATGGCGTAGGCGGGGCATACTGAGAGCAAAGAGTGTCGCCCTGAGCTCCAGTCGATCCGCCCGACTTACTATTCAACTTTCCGTAGTTCAAGAAATTCCCAAGCCCAATCGGTCCCTGTTGCCCATTTAATCCATGGTTCATAGCGGTTGCAGCACTAGTTCCACTTCCATTTCTATTTCCACCAAGAATGGGGTTATTGGGTTGGCCGAAATTCCCATTTTCCAACTGACTTGACGATTCGCTCGTCACGGAGCGGGATGTGAGAGAGGGAGGGGCGGTTTGCGCTGCCTGAGAGCGTTGGAGAATCAGGGTAAGATCGTCGAGTTTTTCTTCTAATGCTGCCGTCTTGGTGGCTACTGAGGCTGTTGATGGTTTTGATCTCTTGGCCACCTTCCTTTTACGAATCGTCGGTGCCGGTTGGCAGTCTTTGTTAAGACGCAAACACCTGGATTTTGATTTAGTATACGCAGCAAACGGACTGCATTTAAGCAACGGGTAAAAATTTGAAATATACGAGGTGATAGTAAAGTAGCCTCGGAACAAAAATTGGTACCATTCGATGCCGAGGTAGAATAATGATATCCAGGCAAGACGAACTAATAAAAGGCACGTACCTCTCACATTTCGGTCCACTTGGTAGCACAGCACACCTAGTCTTGCTCCTCACGCAGTTGAGACAAGCCTTTCCATATGGCGCATTCGCAAGCACGTGCTCTGCCACACCCTCCCTCCTGTGTGAGCTTATTCCAAGCCCCTCTGACGAATTATCGAGCTCCATTGCGCTATCAATACGAGCATACGAGCAGCCGCTTGAGCCCAACGGAGTTGAGGTGATTGATATCAACAAACAGCATCACAACTCGCGGGTGCATTTTATGGCCCGTTTAGCAATGCATTCTCCGAAATCCGTATCCCAACGGACTATGCTGCCAAATTTTACAACCAGGAGTCTCGTAAGACGGGAATCAACTTTGTATAAGTTTGGTTCTCAACTCCGACGGAGTTGGTATAAGTCCATTCAGACCCCACTGACAACGGGGGAACGGAGCTACTGCAAACTCCGAAGTAGTAGGTGGGTCATGTGACCTAAAACGCAGTCACGAGCTAGGCGAATCTGTTGGGAATGAAGATCGGGCTATGAAATATTCCGGAGTTTTGGCCCTGAAAAGCGGGTAATCTCCATAGTAAGGTCAGCGTTCCCACTGTACTCACTGGAGCCAGTGAAAACTCTGCGCTGAAAACAGTGGAAGCTTAGGGCTTCTAGTGATTACAGTAGGCTCTTCAAAGCCTATAAAAGCACTGCGTAGGTCCATTAGAATAGAGAAAACAATTGAATCATTTACTATATTACTATATACTGTGCTGTACTGTGACCAGCTTCCGGATTACTTGCAAAATCCTCAACAGAATCAATATACAGTACCACGCCACAAATATTCGTACGAGACCGTGCGCAAATTCCAACGTCACTTTAATATTTTGTATACCACCCATTAGCTGCAATAACAGCGTCACGTCTAGCTACCATAGAATCTAGCAATTTAAGTAGTAACGCCTCTCCTATATTCTCCTATGCTACTATAGCTGCCTAGATTAATTAGTAGAGTGTTTCTACATTATTTAGGGCATTTAATAGATGTAGGTATAGCTTGTTGTTACGGCTCTTAGAAGGCTATTAGCTATAGGAGCCTAACAGCAGAACCCTGCAGGAGTCATGTGATGGAACTGTGAGAACTGTTAGAACTGTTATAGTTCCTACAGTTCCTTATAGAGGACACAGGACAGGACTGTAGGAACTGCAGGAACGTGTATAGTTCCTATAGTTCCCTATAGGATGGAACTATAAGAACTGTTAAAACTGTTACAGTTCCTATAGTTCCTTATAGAGGACATAGAATAGGACTACAGGAACTACAGGAATGTATATAGCTCCTATAGTTACCTATAGGACAGAACTATAAGAACTATTAGAACTGTTATAGTTCCTATAGTTCCTTATAGAGGTAGGAACTATAAAGACTATTAGAACCACTAGAGTTCCTATAGTCCTATATAGTTCCCTTTAGCATAACACTACTATATAAGTAGATAGTTATTCCTTAGATAGGAGCTTTATGCTTAACTTAATATAGTATTTGTTATATACTAGTAACATGTTTTATAAAAGCCTTTATGTCTAATCCCCTACCTCCTCTAATAAGTTAAATTAATGAAACCTCTATGACTTTTATTTATTTAGAAGCTATTGTTACACTAAGTTTGTTGCCCTCATTGCTACTAAAGCAGCTACCCCCCTCCTTAATGCTAATGTTGTTGCTACTACCCTTAAGGCTAACTACATGCTATTACTTACTATTGCCTCTGTCCCTAAGTTCTACTCTAAGGTAGAGTGTAACCTCTATAAGGAGGCACGTGCTACCTAGGCAGCCCTTAAGTTAGGGCTAGCTATAAGTAGACCCCCTTCCCTTATTTGTTTTAGTACTAACTCTAAGTAGTAAATTTAGTTGTTGCTACGCTGTCTATAGACAGAATAGGAGAGCATCCTAGCTCTCCTAAGGGAGTTAGTAGCTACTATAGGTAAGCTGCCTACTGCTGCTACTCCTATAGCTGTCCTATCTTAGGGTTATAAGGATGCCTCCTTACTTAGGGTAGGATGCCTCCTTACTATAACATTTAAGGGACTAGGGTTAGGGGTGTTATAGACTAGTTGCAACGTCACATGTTAGGCATAAAGGCAATTAGCTAAGTTAGACCTAATATAGATATTAAGGGGTAGAAAGCTGTAAGCTCCCCCTTTATCTTTTTTATATCCTTTATAGTAGACCTATAGGATTATACTAACTTATATCTAACTTATACTCCTATATACAACTACTTGTAATACAGTGCCCTATGTCCTTACATTATATAAAAAAGATTACGCCTACTAGGGACAGCTGTACTTAAATAATATCCTACACCTAAACGACTTAGGAGAACTGTTAAGACACTACTACACTAACTGCAACTTAGTGCTGTTTTAAAGTAGAGACCTAACGACTTTAAATAGCTGTGATTCCTAAGTGTAATGCTAGGTCTTAAACTATAAGACTTATAGAGGTTTCGTTTGTTTAACTTGTTAGAGGAGGCAGGGGATTAGACAGAAAGGCTTTTGTAAAACACGTTACTAGTATATAACAAATACTGTATTAAGTTGAGCATAAAGCTCCTATCTAAGAACTAACTATCTACTTATATAGAGGTGTTGTGCTAAAGGGAATAGTTAGAATAGCAAGCTCTATTACTATTCCTACTATTCCTGCTATTCTATTACATGCTATAGGGAATAGTTGGAATAGCAAACTCTGTTGCTATTCCTGCTATTCCTGCTATTCCATTATGTAGGGTTAGGGATGCTATTAGTTCCTAAGACCTATTGCCCTAGGAGCCGTTTAGCTAATTGCATCCTAATCTAAGCTGTAACACTCTACTCCTAACTTATAGAAGTTAACTCTATATAAAGAGTTAGCTCTTGTTTAGTATATCCTTAGCCTAGATTCATGTAGATTTCTGCCCTAGCCATAAGGTGTGTAAGAAATGACAGACCTTTTACTCTCTAAATGAGGCGTAAGCCCTATTAGGATAAACTAGACTACTACCTTCATTAAGCGTTATATAGAACTTAAAGTAAGGTTTAGTTAGAAGTACAATTACAAAAGAGCAAAATGTGAAGATCCTAAGTTAATTAAAGGGTGGTTTGCCCTTATACAAAACATAGTTACAAAATATAGAATCTTAGAGTAGGATATTTATAACTTTAATGAAGTAGGTTTTACAATGGGAGTTATTGCTACTACTAAGGTGGTTATAAGCTTAGAAGTAAAGAGTTGTCTAAAGACTATACAGCCTAGAAATAGAGAGTAGTGTAACGCTAGGTCTTAAACGTATAAGACTCACAGAGGTTTCGTTGGTTTAACTTGACAGAGGAGGCAGGGGATCAGACACAAAGGCTTTCGTAAAACACGTTACTAGTATATAACAAATACTGTATTAAGTTGAGCACGAAGCTCCTATCTAAGAACTAACTATCTACTTATATAGAGGCGTTGTGCTAAAGGGATATTCTAGATATTTGGATATTCCTAAATATCCCAACTATCTGAATATCCATCACGTGGCCAAATGGATATTCCGGATATTTGGATATTCCTAAATATCCCAACTATCCGAATATCCATCACGTGGGGTTAGGAATGCTATTGGTTCCGGAGACCTGTTGTCCTAGGAGTCGCCTAGCCAATCACATCCTAATCTGAGCCGTAACAAGTAGGTGTTGATTATTTAAGGTGTTAATTTGTATAGATAGGCACTCCTGCTATTTATTATTTTTAAGGCGTAGAATCACCTCTTAGCTTAGTATAAAGACTTAGGATTACTAGACAATTAGGTGATTACACTTAGTGAGAATAGGTAGACTTTAAATTCAATTAGGTATAAGTGGATTCAACACTTTAATTAACATATAAATGCTTAACGTATTTCACAAGCGAGTTGCGCACATAAGCGAGTTGCGCACGAAAACACAAAAACGCGTCAACTTAACAAAACTCAACCTATGGCAACACCAACTCAAGCTAAATCCTCTAATTAAGAGGGTAGAATACTATTAGCTATTCAAGCACTTAAACAACATTAATTTAAGAGTGTCCGAGCTGCTGCAATGTCGTACGATGTATCGCCTAGAACTATTACCAACCGAATGAACAGAATGACTTCCTGACGCAACTCTACCCCTAACTTACGAAAATTAACTCCGTACGAAGAGTCAGCTCTCGTTCGGTATATACTCAACCTAAATTCGCGCGGATTTCCGCCCCGGCCGCAAGCTGTGCAAGAAATGGCAGACCTACTACTCTCTGAACGAGGCGAGAGCCCTACTGGGAAGAACTGGACTACTAACTTCATAACGCGTCGTACGGAAATCAAAGCAAAGTTTAGTCAGAAGTACGATTACAAACGAGCAAAATGTGAAGATCTAAAGATAATTAAAGGGTGGTTCTCTCTTGTACGAAACACAGTTGCAAAATACGGCATCTTAGAGCAGGATATCTACAACTTTAATGAAGCAGGTTTCGCAATGGGAGTTATTGCTACTGTAAAGGTAGTTACAAGCTCAGAAGCAAAGAGCCGTCTAAAGACTATACAGCCTAGAAATAGAGAGTAGGTGTTGATTATTTAAGGTGTTAATTCGTATGGATAGGCACTCCTGCCGTTCATTATTTTCAAGGCGCAGAACCACCTCTCTACATGGTATGAGGACTTGGAATTACTAGACAATTAGGTGATTACGCTAAGTGAGAATGGGTGGACTTTAAATTCAATTGGGTACAAGTGGATTCAACACTTTAATCGACATATAAGCACTCGTACGATTAGAACCTATTGCCTTCTTATTCTTAATGGGCATGAGAGCCACCTCTCAGCTTAATTTCAACACTACTGCATAGAACGGAAGATAATCACCCTCTATATACCACTACACTCCTCACACATTCTTTAGCCACTTGATGTAAGCTGCTTTGCGCCGCTAAAGCTTTTGTACAGACGTTAGATTAAAACCTTTGTACAGAACCGGCTAAACTACATTACAAAGCTTAAGTTTCTCTCTACATTTAAAGAAGCATTCAAAGCGACATTTACAGAGCAGAACATTAAGAGCGGATTCTAAGCTACAGGACTAGTTCCGTACAAGCCGCAGAGTGTCCTCTCTCACTTAAATCTACGCTTAAGGACTCTAACCCCTCCTATAGTTGAGAGTGACAACTAGACTTTAAAGACTCCTTAAACTATAAGGGAGCTTAACTTTCAAACAGAGCATATTAAGAACCGCATCGTACAACATTAGAACAGCTCTCCTACCTTAATTAATGATGCTGTTAGCTGCCTTGTTAAAGGGGTAGAAATGATGATGCATTCTGCTGTTCTACTTAAGGCAGAAGTTAAGGCTCTACAGGTAGCAAATGAACAGAAAAAGAGGAGGGAAAGGAAGCGCAAGAGGCGTATAATGCAAGGGGGCAGTCTCTCTGTACGAGAGGGAGAGGATATCCTTCAGAGTGCTGAGGTTGATGCTCAACTCTGTACGGAGGTAGCAAGTGAGGCTACTTAGCAGGTGGGTTCTATAGGCTGATAGCAACGATGTGGCACATGTGGTAATATGGGGCATAATGCTCGTACGTGCGAGAGGCGCTAGGAATCAATTATGATTGAATAAGGGTTATTATGTAGGGTAGTGGTGTAGTAGTAGTAGGAATAGTCAATCTTTTGTGTTTTTGTGCGTAACTTGCTTGTGTGCGCAACTTGCTTGTGAAATACGTTACAACAACAATATAATTATAAAGAAGATAATTCTTTAGATGATTTTGATAAATCTTTATATTTACAAAATAAAGAAGAAGAAGAAGAAACAGAAGTTGCTATTTACTTTAAAGAGCCTCTTTGTCATTATAAGGTAAGTTTAATAATTATATAAGCTTAATATTATACTAATAAAGTAATAGGTTAACCCTTTAGATTTTTGGAAAGCAAATTATTCTAGATTTCCTATATTAGCTACTATAGCTAGAAGGTATTTACAAATACCTGCTACTAGTGCTCCTATAGAGAGCTCTTTTAGTATAGGAGGACTTATAATTTCTAAGACTAGAAATAAGCTTTCTAAAGATGTTTTTAAAGTTATTACATGTTTAAAAAGTTGGGGATTTATAGAAGAAGATGAAGAGGAGGATTTAGAGGAAAGCTTCTTAGTTAAATTAGTAGTTTAATATAGTAGTCCTTAATTTATAGTTTATAGCTTTAATATATAACATTGTTTTATACTAATAAAGCCCTTTAAATTTATAGTCACATGACTTTCATGTGACCTAATACTCATGAGTATACTTATGAGTACAAATTGTTGTACTCATACTCATGAGTATAATTACGTAATCATACTCATGAGTATGAGTATTTGAGTAACTTGAGTAACTCATGAGTATCATGAGTATTTGTGCTAACCCTAGGGTGATGGCGGCAGGTAGCAGGTTTCTACAAGGGCCCTAGAGAGAATGCGCATTAGGCAGTGGGAGGAGGCGTGGTCGTGGATGGTGGACCCTTTGCTGGGGGACCAGACAAGGATTAACTGACAATCTGCGTTAGATATTGTAGGCCCTCTCCATCTCACCTTGAGCTACATCTCTTCTTTATCTATACGGATAAGGAAAATAGAAAGAGAAAAGAAAATAGGTGATAGGAAATAAGAAAGGGACACGAACGAGATTACTCTTCCCATTCCTAACATCGAGCAGGTTCCTCGTGTATCCTCAACTCTAATCCGCAAACGTAAACTGTACCTAATCATCCTCTTTGCTGACATAATTGGTCATTAGGTTTGTGAGGCTGTTAACGTCAATTCCCTCTGTTGTGAGGCCAGAGGTGGGGCTGAGGATGGTGGTTATGGCGACGATGAGGTTGGTAAAGGCATTTTTCTTGTTAGAGGATGGAGTTTTATCAGTGATACTTAAGTCAACAGATGTGGATGTGGATGAGTTAGGGCCGACGCATTGATAGGGGCTGAATCCACTGTATGATGGCGGGCTATCGATTGTATGTCCAGGTGCTATAGAGGATTTGCGGTGTTGAGGGGTATTAACAGATATGTAATAGTTTTAGCTAGGGATATAGAATCAATATCAACAGTATTGTGTTAATTGAACGTGTCTTTAAGATGAGTCGTTATATGAACAGCAATAAGAACGACGAAACGAGATAGAAGACAGAAATACAAGGAATATGCTTAATATATATGTGAATAACAACAGCAAAGAGCAGGAGCAAGTTTTCAAATGGGGTGGATTATCATTACTTGCCTGCTCGTTCGTAATGAATTAGATCGTGTCGCCGCCCTCTGTAACTCCTAGCCGCAACAAGCAAGCTGTAGTGCGGAATACAATAACCCCTACATTTTTGCTACTCTCTCCATTCTATCAAATGGCTCTAATAGGCAAAAACAAGGGTGTCATCAGATACTGTTAGAGCGACACTTAGCATGTACAACGCAATCATTAGGTAAGGATTTGCGGGGAGGGGTGATGATGTGTAATCCGCTAAGGCCTAGACTAATGCAGTAGTTGATGCTAACATAAATTATGAAATAGGCTCTCTAGACTTTAACGTAGTTCACAAGCGAACGGATCACACAAGCGAACGGATCACCAAATCACTAAAACACGTCAACTTAACAAATGTGAACTTGCCTTAACACTACTACTCTATATTATAACCCTTATTCGATCGTAATTGATTCCTAGCGCCTCTCGCACGTATAGGTATTATGTCCAATCTTCTCACATTAGCCACAGCGCCGTTGTCGGCCCTTAGAACCCACCTGCCGAGTGGTCTCACTTGCCACCTCCGTATGGATTTAAGCATCAACCTCAGTAGTCTGAAGGATATCCTCTCCCTCTCGTACGGAGAGACTGCCCCCTTACATTATACACCTCTTGCGCTTCCTTTCCCTCCTCTTTTTCTGTTCATTTGCTGCTTGTAGAGCCTTAACTTCTGCCTTGAGTAGAACAGTAGAATGCATCATAACCTAAGCTCCTTTAGCAAGCCAGCTTAGTGCGTCATTAATTGAGCTAGGAGAGCTATCCTAATGCTGTCTAATGCGGTTCTTAACGTGCTCTGTTTGAAAGTCAAGCTCCCTTATAGTTTGAGGAGTCTTTGAAGTCCAATTGTTACTCTCAACTATAGGAGGAGTTGGAGTTCTCAAGTGTAGATTCAAGTGCAAGAGAACATTCTGTGGGTCGTACGGAACTAGTCCTGTAGCTCGGAACCCACTCTTGATGTTCTGCTCTGTAAATGCAGCTTTGAATGCTTCTTTAAATGCGGAGAGAAACTCAAGCTTTGTGATATGATTTAGCCTGTTCCATACAAAGGTTTCAATCTGACGTCCGTATAAAAGCTTTAGTGGAGCAAAGCAGCTAACATCAAGTGGCTGAAGTATGTGTAACGAGTGTGGTGGCATGTAGAGGGTAATTATCTTCCGTTCTGTACAGTAGTGTTGAAATTGAGCAGAGAGGTGGCTCTCATGTCCGTCAAGAATAAGAAGGCGATAGGTTCCAATTGTACAATTGTTTGTATGTCGATCGAAGTGTTGAATCCACTCGTACCTAATTAAATTTAAAGTCCACCCATTCTCACTTAGTGTAATCACCCAATTGTCTGGCAGTCCTGAGTCCTCGTACTAAGCAGAGAGGTGATTCTGTGCCTTGAAAATAATGAATGGCGGGAGTGCCCATCCGTACGAATTGACACCTTAGATAATTGATACCCACTCTCTATTCCCTGGCTATATAGTCTTCAGACGACTCTTTGCTTCTAAGCTTGTAACTACCTTTGCAGTAGCAATAACTCCCATTGCAAAACCTGCTTCATTAAAGTTGTAGATATCCTGCTCTAAGATTCCGTATTTTGCAACTGTGTTTTGTACGAGAGAGAACCACTCTTGAATTATCTTTAGATCTTCACATTTTGCTCGTTTATAATCGTACTTCTGACTGAACTTTGCTTTAATTTCCGTACGACGCTTTATGAAGTTGGTAGTCCAGTTTATCCCAACAGGGCTTTCGCCTCGTTTAGAAAGTAGAAGGTCTGCCATTTCTTGCACACCTTGTGGCCGGGGTGGAAATCCACGTGAGTCTAGGTTGAGGATGTACTGAACAAGAGCTGACTCTTCGTACGAAGTCAATTTTCGAGAGTTGGGAGTAGAATCGCGTCGGGAAGCTACTCTATTCAACCGTCTATAGAGAGTTGTATATGGGACATCGTATGACATTGCGCTTGCTCGAATACTTTGAATATGTCCTTCTTTAATTGATTGAATAGCTAGAAGTATTCTCCCCTCCTGATCAGAGGTTTCAGCTTGAGTTGGTGTTGCCATAAGTCGAATTCTGTTAAGTTGACGCGTTTTGGTGATTT
>KV459556.1:37695-51359 GCA_001662645.1 Pseudogymnoascus sp. 03VT05 | reverse complement strand
AGTTAACTAGTCATGATTATCTTAATTATTTGTGCTAACCCTGGATAAAAATATGATAAACATATATTCACAAGAATTTTTGAAAATACCACCTGTAGACGAAAATAAATTCTATTTATATTTATTCGATGTATTAAAAACAAGGCGGGTATAAAATACCACACGCCACAGGGCAACAATCCTCTATATCCACCACCCCCTCTACAGCGTCAACCCCGGCGGCATCATCGTCCTCAGCTTCTCCTTATTCTCCAACGCCAGCTCCAACCCTGTATACCCCTTACCCACCGAAAGCCCCTGAAACGCCCCACTGAATAGACAGTCATTCACACCCACCCCATCCACCCACGCGCCCCCCACGCTCAACCTATTCCCAAACATCCTCCTAATCCCCGCATCGACACTCTGGATGCGCTCCTTGTGCCCAATGGTGTACTGCGGAATGCAGTTCTTATGCAACGTCGCCAGGGCCCGATCCGGCTTATCGGTGATCTTCAAATGCCTCGCCAGCACCTGCTCCGCCATCCGCTGCCCCTCCTCCGGCGTCGGCAGCTCGTCCGCGGACCGCCCGTTCCAGTAGTGGCCCCCTATCATAACGGTGAGTTTTGTGCCCGGGGCGCCGTCGATGTGGGGAGTGGCGTGGGAGTCGAAGACAACGCCGAGTGCGAACTCGGGATTCTGCTTAAAGGGAACAGATTGCGGGATTAGGTAGCCGAAGCCGGGTTGAGGAACGAGGTGGGGGTTGGTGTAGTAGAGGTTCACGACCATGACAGTGGTATAGGGGATGAGGGAAAGGGCGGGGATGTTCACGAGGTGGCTAAGGTTGTGGGCGGGGAGCGTGGAGATGACGTGGCTGTAGGACTGGGCGGGTTGGTTGTTGGAGGTTTTGATCTGGGGTGTGTTAGCTTACACGGTTGGGAGGTGTATGAGGGTCGAAGAAAGGCGAGGGCTGATGAGCTTGGTGAAGGGATCATTGAACAGGAGGAAAAGGGGCGCTTACTCGTATGGTTTTTCCATCTGGGCTACTCGAAATCCCCGAAATGCTCGTTCCCACCCTGATATTCGCATTCATCGACCCCTTGATAACCCGCCCCAAAGCATCCGGTAGGGTCTGCATCCCATTCATAAACGTGTATATACTCGCCTGGCGCGCCTTCTCACCCAGTGCTTGGCCAAGTACCTGCTTTCCCGACTCATGCAAACCGGATATCCCGTTAGGCCCATACCCCTCTGGCTTGTTCCTAATCATCCCTATCGAGAGGCTTCCGAATCGCCCTTCCGCCTCCCACAAGCGAGGCATCAAACTTCTCACGCTCAACTGGTTTACATCACCCGCGAATATGCCATGAACCACCGCACTAGCAATATTATCCACGAGATTTTTGTTCCCGCCACTACGCCTCTTTATAAACCCTCCAATCGACTCATCCACAAGGTTATCAGGGCGCCTCGGTACCTGCGACTCCGCCCAGAACGATCTCGCGACCCCCTCAAACAATGGGTCTGTTAATAACTTATAAAGCACCTGCAACCGCCCATCATTCGGACTCGGCATCCTCACCAACTTATCAGGGTAGTAAATAAACCGATTCGACCCCGCCGGGCTGTCCTTGGACGTAAACAACATATTATCCTCCAGCCCCAAATTCTGCGCCATGGACAACGCATGATACCCCCTCGCCGTAGCAGGTCGCAGCGACCGCGGGCCCAGCTCAAACACAACCGGCCCATCTGAACTCTGCACCACCTCGCTGTGCACGTATCCCCCGAGCCGGTCGCTGGATTCGTATACTGTGACTTTGGTATCGGGGTTTAATCGGGCCGCCATGGCCGCCGCAACGAGCCCGGTGATGCCACCGCCGAGAATAGCAACGTGCTCCGGTGCGCCGCCGGTTGTACTCGTCAAGCTGCGCGCTGAATTTCCGGTCTTAGAGCTCGACTGCCCAGCTCGTGGTCGGGGGGCGGAGGTGCCCAGGATCCGCATCGTAGCGTAGAGTCGCTCGCCGCGGCGGGCGAGCAGACAACGTGATGACCTGTAGCATTGTCGGAGAAGCATCATCAGCCGTGCCTCGGGGGCGTGGAGAAGCATTGGCGCTGTAGGACGCGGATTGTTGCGTGTCGTTCAAAAAAAGCTGGGGAGTGTTTGACGCGGTTGTATTCCCCAACTTTCGCTTATCGGGCCGTGCACGGACAACCACTTGAAGCTCCGCTCGCTCTGGAACTTCGGCGGTACAGGGGTACGCGGTTAAGTGGTGATAGAAGAGTTACAAGAGGCAAAAATAAAAAACAAAAAAACATCCAATAGTAGGTAAAAACCCACCACATCGACGGCTTCTTCATTGTTGACATATTCAATGCTGTGACAGAATACCACATCTAACTACGACGCCTGAAATCGTAGCAAGAAGTGATCGACCAAAGAAAGAATCTACAACCAAGAATAGTTGAACTGATTAGCAGCGGTTCGACCAACTTTCTTCATAAGCTGATACTCGCTGCGTTTGTACTCGTGCATAGTGGTGCATAATAACCATCGGCAATCCTACGTTTATAGCTGAAATAACTCATAGCTGCGATCATTTGATTTGATTCATGTTACACAGATAGGGCTCGGATGCTGTGTTGACTCCTGTCCTGTGGTAGGCATGGTGGCGTTACCTACATGCCGGTTGGATTTAGCATACAGCGTTTCCAGTAGCATCTTAAGATGTGATGTCAATCCTCGAACGTAGCCTGTTGCCTTACCTAAAAAGCTGTATGTCCCAAGGCTAGCCGCCTGTAGTTCACCTTGCAGGAAAGAAAGTACTATAATCATATCACCGTGATCTGACCAGATCATGCACCACATCTATAAACCCTACATGTATTTGTTTCTCGCCCTGAATGACTGCAATCACCGCCTCCTGTATGGTCATAACGACGACCCGTAATAGCTTTATAGCCGGATATTAGCAGGTTTGCTTACCAAAACTGAACTCAGCCCACCTAACTTAGGTGCGGTGGGTGTGACGTGAGGCAGTCAAAATAGCGGGTAGGTACAATCACATAGGGGTAGGGGGGATAGTAACATGCTTAGGCCCCATACTACAGTTACAGTTGGTAGGTTTCTTAGAAGACTCAAGTGATGCCAACAGTAGTATTGATGAAAATGAAAGCCCAGTACTGAATCACATACTAAGCGAATATGCAATGAAGGAGGGGGCGAAGGGACGTAACTATGAGGAATAGTGTTGCTCAATAAACCAAATGGTTCCTAGGTACACACGCAAATCTCTCACACGCCTTTTAAAATGCAGGAACATACTGGTGTGTTGGCAAGTGGGCCCAGTGGCCTGGGGAAGGCTGAGTACCATTCGGAGTCCAGCTCCGCAGCATTACATGAGGAGTGGCGCCCGTCACAGTGGCAACGGAAGCGGTCACAAAATACTGTACAATCTAGGGTAAGATCCATAGGCTACAGCTATCTTGCAACTCCGTGCATGTCATTACACGGTTCGCAATTAAGTTCAGTGGGCGCGGCTGCAGACGTAGATTTATGCATGTCTACACATCGGGTAAAGGGCATTAGCCCAACCGTTGCCTTGGGAAGTATTAGTATTATGTTTAGAAAGGTTCGCAAGGCTAGCTCTGCATACGAGTGGTGTGTTGTGGAAGGATTTCCCTGTACTGTGTACTGGATCGAACATGGGACATATGCGCTCCGGGATGGTACTCATCTATCGATTTCATATGAAATATATCGAGTAAGGAGAGATGCAGCATCGAGTTGCGCGCAGTCCCATTCGAGGCCCGGCTACATGGATCTAATCCAATGCTGCATTACCCACTACCATTACGCATCGCCCCATTACAATACAGTGTTAGCTTTCTTACCTTGCTCCAGCCGATTCTCATATCCCGCCTCGCATCGCATATAGCACATGGAACATGGCACGTCGGGTATCGCACATCGCGGAGCTCAAAAATCCTTGCGTTGTGTGTATTATTGGACGAACTAGGAAACACCCTCGTTCACCTCTCTTTTGCCTCTTGGTACGAGCACAGTACTCCCCCATGCGTCGCTGTCGGCAAGCCACTTACTTCCCTCCCCGTTGTTCCGCGGTACCTACAACAATAACCTCAAATAAGAAATTTCAAACACAACTCCACCGCCGTTGGTGTTTGCTCACCAGTCCAACTAGCCCGGCTGTTTGGGCCCTTTGTGGCGTATGCGCTAGCGGGGATAAGGTAAGAAGAAGTCACAATAAGTGCAGGAGGGGACGCGCAGGTGCGGATTTATTTTCGAGATGTAATGTATCACATCCTTATGGGTATAGGAAGTGTGCACGATTGACTTTGCCTCTTTTGACTTTACCTAAATGGTACAGCCAATAGAGTAAGGTAATCCATGTCACAGAACTGGCGCTGTACAGTGTGGTCCAGTTACCCGATGATGGTAGTGATTTACATCACATCACAGCCCTTATGCACCATACTTCATGACTTACTCGAGCGGAATAGTAGCCCTGTTATGTCCAATAGTTGAAATAATCACCATTAGCTTGTGTCTTCCCTGTCGAATTTGGTAGTACGTACTTTACTAGTGTCAGTCACAGTAGAATCTTACGACGACGCCGTAACCCACACCTACCTATTGCCAGCAGCCTCGTAAAACTCTACGTCTACTCGCGCCAAAAAATCGATTAATGCTCATAGAACATAATTGGCCCGCGTGTGGTATTAGTGTACACCACCGACCTATGCAATTGAAACCGATACCTATTAGCAGTAGTAACGGAGACATTCTTAGGACGAGGCAGAGTAGCATACTCACATCTCACATAGATTTCCTATTAAATATAAAATCATTCTCTCCGCCCACCTTTTGATCATGGACTCAATCAACTCAAACGCCATTTAACGGAAGACTTGGACGAACTTTGACCCAACTACTTTGATAATAATCATAAACTGCAATGTCTTCAACAGAGGCCGTGAAAGGGTCCAGCCCTCGGTATATCAGGTAGCACTCCGCCTCATCCATAGATCCCTCCTTTCCTAAAAGCCCTACCGTACATAGCAGAATTTATGGCAGCTAACATATGTTTGGTTAGTAGTAGACCGTATCAAAGCGCATCAGCTGTAGGCATCAACATCGCCAACAACACCACGACCAAGCACGAAAACTTGAAAAGATATCAAACCCAAGTTGAGGAATGGTTCTCTTCACCAGATCACCCATTGGCTGGCTATACTTCTCGAAAATTCATTGAGAGAAACACCACCAGAGAATGATATCCCGGACGATGTTGGGAAGGCGAGGAGGTGAGAAGCTAAAACTAAAAAGAAGGCGAGAAAGTGAGAACGCAGCATAATCCTCCAATTTCAAACAATGCTAACATAAGCTACTGGAGGAACACGGAGAGCTATACATGGGAAATGCAATTCATTTCTGCGTTTTAGATAGAGTTTTAGAACTGATAAATAAAAACGTGTTTTTACCATCCACATACTGTAAAAACCTACGATATTTCTCAGTTCTAGTAATCCAGGACGTATTCCCTCCTCGTAGCACCATATAACTTGCTGTAGGCTCGAGGTAGTGTGAAATATCCTTAGTCAACAAGCGTAACATTCACGCAACTACGCTAGAAATGCCGTCTTGGGTCATATTTGGTAGATAAACTCGTACCATAGCATGTCCCTACACCCTTCTGGGGTCCAGGGCCGTAAGTTTCACCTTCTTTTTGCTAACACAAGCAAATTCACCATTATCACCAAGGACATATGGATCATCCTTGACATATGGCAATCAAGAAGCAGGTAGCGTAGACAATAAATAGCTAACGCCGCTGTTCTCTACAGACTATCCACTGTTTCAACGCACTCTCGATTGGTGGCTTAGTGGCCCGCCTACGCCCTTATGAGAGCGTATAGGCTTGGCCATCGTCGTCACTCGTAGTCGCTCTTTTCCGATCGAGTGAAAAGGCGGGCACTTCGATCGCAATTTAATTAAGTACGTACCAAAGTACCTAGGTACGAGAAAAAAGAATGAAATAGGTACTAAAATAAATGGGATCCGTATTGAAACGTGAAGACCGGAGAAACAGGTCTGATCTGGGGTAGGGGGCTTGGTCTCAGTACCGGCGCTTAGCTATTGGCGTCAAAAAGTCTCAGCCCGCCACGGCGTGGCGAAGTATCCACGCACCAACAGCCAATTTGCCGGTGTGGCGGCCAGGAACGTAATCTAGTGTACAAAGTCGCAGATCTAAGAATCAACGCCAGCAGGTGATATGTCGTTCTACACCATAAGCTAAGCATACGTCGCACGAAGGAGCCGTGCCAGCCACTACGAATAAACAATGATGTGCTACGACGCCTTACCGAGAATGAGGATTGTGAGGGGCCATTGATAGTAGTTGTAACTTCGTTGCTTTCGAGTGATGGAGCCAAGGTGTCCATTTAGAGCTAATCCTAAGTAAGAGAGACGTTTTTTCGTAAAAAAAAGGTCTCTCCTGCTTGGGATTAGCGCTATATAGCTCCCCCTAACGGGAGGGCAGCTCTGGGCATGAGCTAACTAAACCAGCTTACCATAACGGTGTCGTTGAATACCCGCCATTTTCGAGTCAGGACAGGGGGTTACAGTATGTCGAACTCGGTCGAACAACGTTCGGATTATTCTCCAACGCGCATTTTCCCTGTAACACCAGCTAGAGGTGAGGCGATGGCCA
Source organism: Pseudogymnoascus sp. 03VT05 (assembly GCA_001662645.1). Taxonomy (NCBI): domain Eukaryota; kingdom Fungi; phylum Ascomycota; class Leotiomycetes; order Thelebolales; family Thelebolaceae; genus Pseudogymnoascus; species Pseudogymnoascus sp. 03VT05. The sequence goes on along the minus strand of KV459556.1, from coordinate 44,649 downwards.
CGGCCAGGATGTGCCACATCAACCCCACAAAAAAAAAGATGGAAACATACATGTTGCCACTCCGTGCCGGGTTGGCACGTTCATCAGGTAGGGCTACACAATCCACCGTGACAGGCGGCGCGCGCCGGGTGGGTATGTTCCTCGTCTTTCACCTTCCACTCAGTGAAACATTCGCCCGGGGGGAGGCGGCGTGGCGTTGGGTGTCTCAGAGCCAACCCTTCCCTTCCCCTTCGCTCACCTCTTCGCTCACCCCTTCGCTCACCCCTTCGCTCACCCCTGCGCACGTCTCTCAGGGTACATCTCGATCCCCCCCCCCCCTGACGACCCACTATCTCAACCAAGGGCGGTGCCCTCTCTCCTTTCGATCCGAGACCGATACCCGCGTCTATACTATTCGCGCTCACGGCTGCATGTCCTCGCTTGTTACTAGCATTCACACAACAGCCAGGAAAGGTATGATTTTCCGCCAACTCGTCTCCTCACCGAGCCCCATTTTCAGGTGCCTGGCACCAGAAGCGGACTCGCCCATCCCATCCCAAACGCATCACAGCTTGCATCATTAACGAGTACGGGGCCGAAGAAAAACAAAGTATGTGGCGATGCCTCCTCCTCCTCCTCCTCCACGCGATGGCTCAGATACTTAATTCCGGTTTCCCGCCCCATTCGTACTCTCATACCCAATTACTCCAATGAAAACATCGCTCACTCACAAAATAAACAGGCAAAAGCCGAAAAGCGGTGTGCCGTTGGCGCCCTCTCCGAGGTGAGCTTTGGTTATTCATCTCCGCCTCGGAGGCTGCCCAGGCCCATACCTAAGACACATTTACAGGCTGCGCCATCCACAGCATTCACTGAGTCACAAGCACAGGCTGAAAAGGGTATTTGGTGCAGTTGAATCCTCCCCGGCGTAATGTGACTCGGATAGTTTATTTCCAACCTTTTTCTTTTCTCACGTACCTTTTCACACATTTACCCACCTCCTTACACTTTTCTACATTGGCCTACACATTCACCTCCCTAAGGCATTCACTTCTCAAATCATTTATTCATTCATTTATAGGATACACTCGAGGACAAGCAAGTGCCGGACGACAAACAGTTTGCCGTTCACGCGTCTCTGAGCCGGTGTTAATCATCTCGGCTTCGGAGGTGGTTTTGTTCATCCATCCATGCCCAAAACATCTATACATACAGATGATAACTGTGGCTATCCGCCCGATCCATCGCCCAACAAGTCAGAACGGGTAATCCCTCGGCTTAATCGCGGGGTCGTCCCGTAGCTTCCCCTTCATCAAGGTTCTCTTAATCGCCATCCTAAGTTTTTCCCTCATCTCGTCCTTCTCATCCACCTCTCTTCCAACACACCAACACCCCTCAACCGGCGGAAGCATCCACCTAAGATCATGCACAATCCCTGTCTTAAATATCACCTCTATGCTCTCTAATCCCTTTCCCACAAATCCCCATAATGGCAGCTGCTTGCAAATCCACTCTACAATCCATTCTACTCTCTCATCGTCGTCGAGAAACTCTCCTACACTCCCCTGCACCCCCCCAGCCGGCTTATTCCCCAATATTCGCCCAAGAAACGCCTGCCTTGATAATCGCCCCTTCATGCTCTTTTTCGTCGGGCTCCTCTCCTGCATGGTCTTCTCCTCCATGCTCTTCCCCACCACACTCTTCTCATACATACGATTCTCATACATGCTCTTATCATCCATGCGATTCTCCTCCATAGTCTTCTCACTCCCGATCACCTTCTCCTTCACGCACTTAAAACTTATACTCAGTTTCAGCATCCTCAGCTCCGGAAAACACAACCCTAAGTCCCTTGGCATACCCCTCACACTTGAACAATACATACATCCCCCGTCGCAAAACTCATCTCCATGCCCCCCCTCCCACCCCGTATTGTCACTCATAGCAAGCGCATAACGCCCACCCGAGGCGCTCCCGACGGCACTAGCCTGTTTAATGCCGACGAACAGACATAGCGATAGAGAGTGCAGTTCTCGCGGATCTGGTATAGGGGAGTAGGCGGGAGATGAGGAGAGATTAAGCTTGAGGTACTTACCCATTGTGGTAGCATTGCAGAAGTGCAGGCTAGGCGGGTGGATGTTGACAAGCGGACGCGCTTCAGCGTAGATCTGTCGGCAGGTAAAGAGCCAGACGCGTGGATTGTGGGAGGAGGGTGGGGTGAAGGGGTTGACTTGGTGGCCTAAGTTGCAGGAAGTGTTTTGGTGGGATATGGGGAGAGGGGTGACATGGACTTTGGGACCGCGATGTTCGCTAATACCAGGCAATGACGGATATATCAAACGTATGATGGAAGAGGGGGCGTAGGTCGCTTCCTTCCAAATCTGGAGTCGGATTTCGAGAGGAAGGGAGAGCAAGCGGGGGGGCTGGGTAGTCGATGATGCTCCATCTAGGGAGAGATTAGAGGTTGTAAAGGGAATAGACGGGGAATATCACCGTTATTTAGTCCTGAGTGCTGAGATGTCGCTGTTTTTGAGGACCGTTGAGGTAACAGATCGTTAATGCGATTGGCATCTCGACGATAGTTAGAATTACATGTGGATTTCCAGAGATGCCAAGGGGTATTAATCACATTCTTCCATTGTACGCTTCATCATTTCTCTCGTGAGCCGTAACGGCAGAACATCCAACTAGATAGGTAGATCAAAAAACTATATTGAGTGACCAGCCAGTTGAAGAGAGAACATGCGCAGACTTCTGCCTAGAGTCGCTAGTACACCCAGATGCCTTCTGTTGGAGGAAGGACCGGAATACGGGAACCGCACGCGAATTGTACGGTGTCCACGGTGGCCGGAACTCTTCACTTTGGCGCAAGAGAACAGAAGGCTTCAAACAGTAGAACGCGGTAAATACAGTATATAGATCAATTGAATTGCTACCTAATCTACGGGCCTACATACGCTATTTGTAGTCCTGGGGGAAACTCCCAAAACCCTGACAAGCTGGGCTTTCCGGGCTCAGCTGGGCTTTGGATCAGTGGCTTCCAATTGTATGGCGCCACTGTCTCACCCGCAAACCAACTGGGAGCTGGACGGTCCCACGGGGATAACCTGTCATTTTGGGCGTAAAAACCGACCGTATCCCACGGGAATGTCCGTTTCCCCCAACAACCTTCTCTTCACGTGTATAATCACATGACCGATTTGCAATAAACCATCGGGGGACGACGTCGGTCTGAGCAGTTTGCTCTAGATTTCTAACATAGACCATGGTTTGGGTTGGAAATGTATCAAACCGGTAGTCTTCAACCGCTGGTCCCCCACGAAGAACCCTGAGTATTAAGCTAAGCAAAAATGTTATCAGCGGCTAGTTTCCCGCCTTCACATTTCACAACCCTCTATTTACAACACCGTCTCTTTATTTTTAGGGCAAAAACTCCATCTACCCGGTAAAACGACAACAAAACGCCATCTACCCGGCACGCGCTTACCCCCTTTCGGAACCCCCAACAGGCCAATGAGAGCACGTACTCTCATGTGGCCTTTTCGAAACAATTGAGCTGGCAACACTTGCCAACTCAATTGTACGGTAAGTCGGGGGTCAATTGAGACCCCCGACGCTCCTTGCCTCCCCCTTCCCCCTTCCATCCAGAGCCCCGCTGACCCCTCCTAGGATCTCTCTCTTCCTCCGCGTCGAAACGCCCCTTGGAAGCCCTCGCGCGAGGCACAACTCCCGCCTCCCCACCCCCGCCCGCACATCTGACGATGGCCTCGCTGGCCGAACTCGCTGTCCCTGTCGACGGCAGCGAGTTCCTTGACTTAGACGCTTGGTCCCTCGCCCTAGACGACTGGGCCGTCAAGGAGAAGTTCTCCTGGCGGCTCCTGAGGAGGGACAACGAGCGGGCAACGGCCGTTTGTCCTGAGGAGGGCTGTGCCTGGCGTGTCTGAGCCAGGCCCAACGACGAGCAATGGAGGCTCGTCGTCGTTGAGGGGACACACACTTGTGTGGGGAGGGGGCAGCAGAAGTTTGCCTCCTCCTCAAAAAGAGAATGGCTGGATGGCGTGGTCTCTTAACACCTACGGGTGTCGAAGAAGACTACGCCAAGGGAGATTGTTAAGCTCCTCCGCGTTTGATTTGCAGAGGAGATTCTCTACGGGAGGGCGCAGCAATCGTTGCTACGCCTTCTCAAAGGGGATATCAGAGCGCAGAGGCATAGCTTTCAGCTATTGCCCTCGTATAAGCGCCTCCTAGAAGCATCTGCTCTAGGAGTTCATGTCGATCTCGTTCGAGATCGACATGACCGATTCCAACGGATCTTTGTGTGCCCTGCGGAAAGTAGAGCCACGTTCCAAGCCTCCCGCCAGCTTGTCGTAGTGGACGGGACCTTCTTAAAGGCCCGTTTCATCCTGACTCTTCTCGTAGCCGTTGGCATTAATGCTAACGGCCACATTGTGCCACTTGCCTAGGCAGTGGCTGAGTCAGAGAACGCGGACTCTTAGGAGTAGTTTTTGAACCACCTTAAGTGGTCCCTCCTGGAGCTCGTGAGCAAGCTAAGCACCCTTGTCTCTAATAGAGACAAGGGGCTTCTTATTGCTGAGAGAACTCTCTCTCTACAGGTGGCGATAGCTCATTGCTGTCGCCACCTCTCTAAGAACTTCTTAGAGCGGTTTAGGAGGGGCCTTTTGCCCCTCTTCTAGAAGATTGCCCAGGCCACAACTGTAGCCTAATTCGACAGGCATTTAGAAGAGCTTTAGGCTTTAAACCCTGAAGCATTAGCTTACCTTTGTGGTGCTGAGCCTAAACGGTGGGCTCTAGCGAAGTTTCGTGGCCATTGATACAGCCACGATACATCAAATATCGCAGAGAGCTTCAACAAGCTCATCCGCTTGGATTAAGAGCTCCTAATCGTGGAGCTTCTTAATGCGCTCTGGCACTAGGTGATGGCCTAGCGTGCCGAGCGCTCTCTTTTGGCTGCAGAGGCCATTACTAAAGGGCAATGGCCTCCTCTCATCACTGGGTTAGTAGAGGAGGGGAGGAACTGCGCCTATGGTAATGGGATCTAGATATCCTCCCTAACAGAGGCACGGGTAGTCCAGCCAAACGGCAGGATCTACCTCGTTAACCTAACAGCAAGAACTTGTTCTTGCCGTCGATACCAAGAGAATGGCGTGCCTTGTGGGCACGCCATAACTCTTATCTTTTAACAAGGGAGTCAATTGACTCCCTTTCTTCCAACAGAGCTGTCTGCCGTGTGCTAGCAGAGGCAGTATCAACTGCCTCTGCCTCTGATATCTATTGAGGGTCTTGTTATAGACCCTGACGCCTTGGGAGGAATCTGTGATTCCCTGGTCACCCGAATCCCCCGAGGCCGACCACAAAAGGAGAGGGTTCGGAGGGAGGATGCCTGGCGTCCTCGAGGACGCCAGGAACGACGGGATCACGGAGGACTTCTGCCGCTTGGGGCAGTCGTTGCCGCTGTGCCAGACTTGGTCCGCACACGCTGCGGCACCTGCGGCGAGCCTGGGCATAATGCCAGGACTTGCCGTAGGCCTCACAATTGACCTGTTCTCATATAAGAACAGGTTAGTTTATGGGGGGGTTATAGGGGGGGTGTTATGGGGGGTTTACGGCCTGTTCTCATATGAGAACAGGGGGATTTACAGGAATTGGGTTGGAGATAGTCACGTGAAAATCAACCGGGTAGATAGAATTTATTTATTGTTTTACTGGGTAGATGGAGTTTTTGCCCTTATTTTTAAGGGTATCTGCTATAGTAGGACAAAACTCCTTGCTCACAAAGATTGAATTGCTTAAGCACAGAAGTGAAGCTATTCTACGCAGACTACGGCATGCGTCTCCGCTAAACGTCAAGGAATGCGCTTGGCGCTTATCTCTTGGCTAGGGTGCGTCATGGGGGACCAACCCTGTCGCGGGACCGACCCTAGACTGGACCATAGTCCGGTCTGAAAATAATAAACCACAGTCCCCTACCGGTCTGCTAAGAAACTGATCACAGGACCACGATTAAATAAATCTCACGTGCCTTATGAAGAACCACATGATATATTAAGTAAAGGAACAGTTTATATAATGCAGATAAAGTAGTAGTTACTATATCTATTACTATAAGTCTGCATTACGCCATGACTCTTAGATTTCTTAGCTACTCTGTGACTTATTCTAGACTTAGCTCTCTTTAATTAATTCAACTACACCTCTTTAGTATATTTAGGCCCTAATTGTAAGGATGCCTCCTTACTTAGGTTAGTTATAGTCATTATATAGTGTAAGGATGCCTCCTTACTTAGGGTAGTTGCAGGTAGTGTAAGGATGCCTCCTTACTACAACATTTAAGGGACTAGGGTTAGGGGTGTTATAGACTAGTTGCAACGTTACGTGTTAGGCACAAAGGCAATTAGCTGAGTTAGACCTAATACAGATATTTAAGGGGTAGGAAGCTGTAAGCTCCCCCTTTATCTTTTTTGTATCCTTTATAGTAGACCTATAGGATTATACTAACTTATATCTAACTTATACTCCTATATACAACTATTTGTAATATAGTGCCCTATGTCCTTACATTATATAAAAAAAATTACGCCTACTAGGGACAGCTGTACTTAAATAATATCCTATACCTAAACGACTTAGGAGAACTGTTAAGACACTACTATACTAACTGCAACTTAGTGCTGTTTTATAGTAGAGACCTAACGACTTTAAATAGCTATGAACCTAGAGAACTTATAGATAGCTAGTAGATTAGGGTTTAATCCTATAGAGCAAGCTAGTAAAGCTACTAACACATTAGTGCTAAATATGATACAAGATCCTAAAGAACCCCCTTACACATAAAGGTAATTATAAACAATAGTGTTAATGGCTAAAGGCCCCTAGAAGTTAAACTTCTATATTAACTACAACTTAATACACCTCTAAATTAGGATGTTGCATAAAATGACATAAAACCTACTACCT
>KV459556.1:0-37480 GCA_001662645.1 Pseudogymnoascus sp. 03VT05 | reverse complement strand
ATCCTAATCCTAGCTGTAACATCGCTTGTGTAGGCGAGTCGCTTATGAAATACGTTATGCCATTACAAAACATAAAACCACTAAAACCCTAAAAAACAGCCTACGGCAGTGTTAAATAAACCTTTCCTAAGGTCGTCCTAGATATACCAATCTTTTGCCTATAATCCTATACGACTGCAACACCCCGTAATAGGTGTAGGTGGGGTTTACAGGCTTAACGAGAAGCGTCAGTTGGCGGCAGTGGAAGCTTGGACCCCAAGAAGCTTGGGCCACTTCGGCGCTAGCCACATGACAGCCAGCCATAAGATATACAGAAATTCCATCTTCACGACAAACCCATCATCACCTCCACGCTGACACACCAGAACACATACCTTGAAATATTCGACCTTAAATTATCTTTTCTCTCTCCGAACCGCTACTACAATTCTACCAATCCGAGAGAATCAAAAAACTCATAAAGAGAGGCTTGTATAGAACCTTCCACTTCCAATACAATATCTTGTTTTGCAATTTGAACAACCGCATTTCGTCAAACTATCTTCCTTATCATCATCGTCGTCGTGATCAAATAACAATCCCTCCGCGCCAGACACCACGTCCCCTCTCTTCCTTCCCCTACACCCCCTATCCTCATCACAGGTATCCCCCCCCCAACTCTTCAAACCACACACCCCCCCAGCTAAACCACCTCCCTCCCCGCCTCATAAAACGCCGTCGCCACCCCCGCCCCCGGCTGCAACACAATATCGGCCTTCATAACCGGCACCCCCATCGCCCCCTCAGGCATAAAACTATCCACCCTCCCAAACCTCTGCAGCATCCTCACAATCGTATACCCCATATTCGTCAACGCGAACTGCTGTCCGATACACAACCTCGGCCCTCCATTAAACGGGATGTAAGTCCACGGTTTCGGCTGCCACCCGTACCAGCGGTCGGGGTTGAAGGTCTCGACGCCCATGTTAGGGAGGGTGGAGATGGGGTAGAGGTCTGCGCGGCGCTGCATTACGAGGGTCGAGTACCCGATGGGCGTGTCTTTGAGAACACCGATGGGAGATTTTCCGTCCGGGCCGCCGCCGTAGGGGAGGGTGGTGTCTTTGAGGGACATGCGCATGTTGAAGGGCACGACGGGGTAGAGGCGGAGGACTTCATTCATCGTATGCTGTAGATATTTCATATTCTTCAGATCCTCATAAGTCGGTGCATCAGTCTCACCAATCGCATCAATAATCTCCTGTCTCAATTTCTTGAACACAGCAGGGTGCCGGGCGAGCTCGTAGAATGTCCAGGATAAAGTGGAGGCAGTGGTGTCGCGGCCGGCGAGGAGGACGGCGGTGAGTTGGTCGCGGAGCATTTTGCGGTCGCGAGTGAAGCCGCCGAGGGCGTGGAGGAAGTTGTAGGAGGGGGAGTTGGCTTTGGAGTCGAGCTCGGTGGGGGTGAAGGCGAGGGTGCGGTCGATGTATTGGTCGATGAAGGTGTTCATTACTTTGAGGCCGGCGTTGAAGGAGCCGCGGGGGACGAGCCAGTTGAGGAGTCTAGGGGTGGGGGGTTAGTTTCTTGTTCAGTGTTCAGGGGGTGCCACTTTGTATGTATGTGGTAGAAGAGTAAGGAGGAGTAGGAAACTCACCCAGCACGAGCAATAATACTCTGCACCCTCTGCACCTCCCCAAACGCCTCCGCAAACTCCTGAATCGGCGTCCTTAAACTATCCACACTATGCCCCAACAAAAAATCCGTCGACGAATCCAGCGTATACCTAAAGAACAAATCACTAACATCCACCACCCTCCCCTGCGCGACCCCATCCCCCGCCACCCCCGGCATGCCCTCCACGCCTCCATTCGCAATAGCCGTCATAAGCGTCTGCACATGCTTCTCGAACGTATGCAAATCGCTCACCCGATCCTTGATGAACTGCGGGCGAATAAGCTGCCTTGAAGCATGCCACGCGTCCCCGTCGGTGGTGAAGATGCTGTCGCCTAGAAAGGCTTTCCAGTCGTTGTGGAAGGGCTTGCCTTTGCCGAAATCGCTGAATTGGGTCGCGAGGATGGCTTTGATGTTCTCGGGGTCGGAGGTGAGGATTACGCGTTGGCTGGCGGGGCGGGCTTCGACGGTGAAGCGGCCGAGGCCGTTGTTGCGGAAGAGGGAGCGCCAGCCTTCGAAGTTGTTGTCGTGGAGGCTGTTGTAGATTGCTCGGCCTACCATGTCGAGATCTGGGGGGGGGGTTAGCGGAGCTCATTATTTTGGAACCTCATTGGGCGGTGTGAGGGAACAATGGACGCGCCGCTGTTGGGGATGAAGGGACGACAAGACATACTGTATGGCAGCCAGCAGCTGACGCGGGGGGCATGTTTTCCGTACGCGGCAATTCTCCTCTCCTCGTCGATGCGCGTGACGAGGTTCCATAGGACCCAGAGGCAGAAGACACCCACCGCGATGTTTGTCTTGGTGAGGTCGTTGAAAATATCTTCAATCATGGTCGCGTCTTCTCGATTGATAACGCGTTGGTTGGTGTAACTGTCTCTCTTCTCTCCAAGAGACTTGATAATACTGTATGTGTATTACAGTACAGTATATACAGTACAATATGTACAGGATATATGGTGGTGGGTGGTGGTATATGGCTTCGCTCTCTAACAGTAAAAAAAAAACTCGCGATCGCACTCCATTCGACTTCAAGCAGTAGTATTATTAGAGGGAGGGTCGGTCGGTATGCATACAATGACGCTACATATATAAGGCGAGTCGGGATAACGTTGGACCTGCACGCAAAGTTTATGTTCCGCGGTCCCGATCAATGGCGGGGGAGGGGTAGGGGGGGGTGGGGGGGGGAGTGTTAGGCGGTTGGGACGGGGGGAGAGTTGTGGGATGTGGGGAGGGTGGAAGTAGCGCACGGGCTGTCGTTATATGGGGAGGTACTTACACTTACCACCACAGGTGTGAAGAGCCGTGCAGGAGTGCACAGTGTAAGCGCAACGGTTATGCTGTGGTATGGGGTATTCGGGCAAAGCAAATGCACGTATTCGTATAAAAAAGTACGACGCGCGACACCAAACAACGTACCTGTCCCTCCTCTCCACGAATGGGAATCTGGGGAAAGTAACCCAGAAAACCGTTACTAGGCTTCTATTAGGTTATAATTGGGACATTACACTATTACCGCTGTCTAATTGGGTGAGTAAATGCCATATTGTTGACTTCTAGAGAGGTTCACATGTTGCTCCACTTCTCCTCGGTATTTGTGTTCTCCTTCGCATGTGTCTGGGGAAAGTTTGTGTGTGTAAAAGGCGGCGGGTAAAGGCTGGGTAAGGCTACGACAGCCCAGACCCCGGGGAGAGAACAAAGAGCTCTGACTCGCCGGATACGCTCTGATAAGGCGGGGGAAGAGGCAGCCTTGGTAGGTGTGGTACGTGTTGGTAACCACTTACCACTTAGTACGGGCCTTGGTAGCCAGGTACCTACGGTTGTTACGGCTGTGGCGGGAGTTGCGGGGTATTTTCTCGTCTTAAACTGGATTTACTTCGTCAGTTGTCTCGACGTCAAAAATAGGCTTGGCGGCTAGGCTAGTATGGCAACGAACGGCAACGGTTATGCTGTGTATGTGGTGGTGACAAGTTGCGTCAGTTGTTGTGTCGGTTTACACATAGCTTCATAACGAAGCGCCGGATATTTACTGTTTTACGTGTGTTAAACTCAGCGTTCCACATCGTCATACCCTCAACAGTATGCAGACGACAGATTTTCCCCCTTCTTGTCGGGTAGCACGTACGTGAGACTTACCCGTTTAGCATGTGAAGTGAGATTCTCTAGCACAAGACTGTCTCATTCTTCAGTGCAATATTATACACATGCCTGTCTCATACCTCCCTCTCTAGTGCAATACTCTACACATGCCTGTCTCACAGCCTAGGTGTCTGTTTCACTTTACGTACCTAGTGCAACCCTCTCTCCTCTTCTCCTATTGTAAAGGATCTTCAATGAACAGGGCAGTGCGAGGTCACGTTCTTCAATCGTATACGCGTATATAGATCCTGTAGATTACGAGACTGAACGCTGACCCTCCTCTAGAGGTCCGCGTTCCTACTATATACTCTACGCTAGGGCTTCGGAAGGAAGTTCCTCCGATTTGGTATTGCTTTGCACGTGATTACTGTCCGCACGTGATATTGTTCGTGATACTATCCAGTGTATGACAATCACGTGGCATCCCCTTAATGGACGGCACTAAGGGGGACAACTAACAACCACACAAACCATCTGACTAAGCCCGTCATTCCCCCGCACTCTCATCTCCTTTCTAACGCTAGACGCCCACCATGTCTACAAGCGCGGTCGGCAGTCGGTGGTGTTTGACACCGACCTCCCCTTGCTTGCTTTATCATTACCATCATACCTGGTGGTACACTTAGGCGCCAGGGGAGCAGTACGACGTACGGATGCAACGACACATCTTGATTACTTGCAGCATGCACTCGGTGATCGGTACGACTCTACATGCCTTTGATTTTCACAAGGGACATTTCTTGTGATCTAACGGTGCATCACCCACTGCAACGAACTGCAGGGGTGATGCGCGTAGGAATGAAGGGCTTCTCGAGTGTAACCCTTCAGACATCGTGGAGGTGAATTGCACAGCCCATGGTGAACTGATAAACTGTGGGAACAACCTTGGTTCCGGACAATGGGCGCTATTAGAACCTGAGTTATTCCCCGGTGTAACTGGTTCCGGGACCCTTGATGCGGGTGGTGGGGACATCTTTCAGCTACCGAGGAGGTTGAAGAAATTCCAGGTCCCTTGATGACGAACGGAGCCCCACGAACAAAGGAACTGTTTATGGGTAATGAGTCCCTTGATGACGAACGAGGCTCAACGACTGATGTGACGTTTATCGACGGATCACGCCGGGCTATTGTTCAACTTGCCGCATCTAATCTTACCCATATTTCATGGTTTTCTATTGATACGGGTGTAAAGAAACTACTCTTGGAAGAGAGTCTACACTCAGGGGTTACGAATTCTCCGATATGCGTAAGATAGTTTCTTTGCTGAGTAAATGAACCTTTGAAGGGAGTTTTTGCTCTTCTCATTGAATGCTCAAATCCTCTAATACCCATACGATAACTTCCCTTTGTTGCCGACAAAAAGAGCCTTTGAAGGGACTTGACACACTAGCCATTGTGTGACGCCTCCAGTCCTCAAATACCCATACGATAGCCTCCTTGTTGCCGAGCAAAGGAACTCTTTATACAGTTTACACTCCCACAGTTGTATGACGTTTCGAGTCCTCTGTTACCTGTACAGAAAATCAAGTCATCATTTCATTGAAAATAGGTGAAACGAATGAAGGCAAATGATTGATAAAAAAAGAAATGCTGAAGGCTGAAGGCTGAAACGAATATTCACATCCACCCGCTGCCTACATAAGATGCGAGCCCAGAACCTGATGATGGTGAATCAGCAAGATCCAACTTTATTCACCGACGTTCCAGATAAGTCCGTCATTAGTCATCACGACTTCATTGGCCATCACAAGCCAGTCAAAGTCAAAACAGTCACGTGCTCATATCCACGCTAGCCTTTCTTGTTACCTTAGCTGGGAATAATTGAAGGGCGTCGAAGAAACCAACTTCCACAAACTTCCTTTGCTTCCAACCACAACCGGCGCAGCGATACAACTGATTGTCATCATCACACGCTCAAGGATCCAGAGAGAGGATCATTCATCAGCGATCGACTCCGACTCCGTTTCCCCTCGAGACTCGACGCGCGCGCCCAACTTCACCACCTCCGCGCCACCCTACCACCGCCGTCACTATGTCTGTCGCCATCCCCAACGAGTCCATCACAGCCGCTCTCAATGACGCGATACAACCCAAGCTGGCCGAGATAGGCTGGAGCACAGGCGGAGCCGACGACTCTGCGCTGGCGGAATACATCATCCTCATGCTGGCGAATGGAAAGACACAAGACCAGATTGCGGCTGAGTTGTCGGGGGACCTGTTGAACCTTGGCCCGGACGACCCGGGAGCGAAGGAATTTGCGCACTGGCTGTTTGAGCAGGTGGCGCTCCTCACCCAGCAGCAGAATGGTGGCGCTATTCATCAGAATGGCGTCCCTCAAGGTGAGGCGCCGGAAGGTGGCAATGATGAAGTGATGGGAGATGCATCCGAGGCAGGAGATCCAAATGTGTACGTACAGCACTGTCCCTTAGACTACCAGCTTCAAGAACTGCAACTAACAGAATACAGACCAACAGGACCAAAATCGATGCGCACAGGAGGTGCAGGCATGAACCGCGGAAGAGATAGACGCATGCTCGGGCAACTACAAAAGAACCTCGACGGCAAAGACTCCGTCCTCCACCGCGTCCGTGCACACGGCGGAAACGAGCGCATCGGCGCCCGCGGCGCACCAACCGGACCGCGGGGGGGCATGCAGCAACGAGGCGGCCGATTCGGCGCCATGGGAGGAGGCATGCAGGGAGGACCGGCGGGTGGAAACATGATCTCCCCCGCGCAGCAGATGGAGATGTTCCGCATGATGCAGCAGATGTTCACGCCGGAACAGCACGCCTCCATGATGGCAGGAAATGGCGGCCAGATGCCCATGGGCGGCATGCCACCATACCAGCAGCAGCAACAAGGCCGTAACGCCGGACGCTCATTATTCGACCGCGTGCAGCCCGGCCGCGGTCAACGACAGCAACAATTCAACAACCGCCCTCCCTTCCAACAACACCAGCACCAACAACACCAGCAACAGCAGCAGCAACACCAACACCAAGCAGCCGCCCCCATCTCCCCAATGGACATGGTCCTCACCCCCGCCCACGAACCCGCCTCCCCAGACACAACCTGCAAATTCAACCTCTCCTGCACCAACAGCACCTGCAAATTCGCGCATCAATCCCCCGCCGCCCCCCCCGGCACCGCCATCGACGTAACCGACACCTGCGCCTTCGGCGCCGCCTGCAAGAACCGCAAATGCACAGCGCGCCACCCCTCGCCGGCGCAGAAGGTCGCCCATAACGCAGAGCAGGACTGCAAGTTCTTCCCCAACTGCACGAATGCGCGGTGCCCCTTCCGACACCCGACGGCGCCGTTGTGTAGGAATGGAGCGGATTGCAGGGATGAGGGGTGCACGTTTACGCATGTTAAGACGATGTGTAAGTTCAACCCGTGCCTGAATCCGCAGTGTGCGTTTAGGCATGAGGAGGGGCAGCGAAGGGGGAAGTTTGAGGATAAGGTGTGGGTTGCGGGGGAGGAGGGGAAGCATGTTAGTGAGAGGAGGTTTGTGGATGAGAGTGGGCAGGTGGAGGAGCTGATTGTGCCGGGGAATACGGGGGATGAGGAGCTGGCGGCTTAGATGGGGGTGGATGAGATAGGAGGGAGGAGGAAGGCAGTGACTGAGCTACTGCTACAGCGTGCCTGTGTACACCAAAACCAATTCCAGCCCACACACACATCCGTATCAAACCGGAAAAGTGGCACTTTTTACAGAGGAAAAGGAAAGGAAAGGAAGGGAAAGGCGTTATCTGGGATAACTTTTTGTTTGTTTGTTTAGTTTGGCTGGCTCATGGCTGGCCAAAGAGATGTAATTTTTGGAAGGGGGAGGGGTGGGGGAGGATGGGGATTGTCTTAGATAGAAATGGATACCCTCATTTTGAGGACCCTCTCGGGAAAAACCGAGAGGAGCCTACGGCACTGCATACCTTTTTTTTTTCGGTGCGTGATTGTGAATTGTGTGAATGCTGTGGTGGTTTGGGTTGTAAATGTGTATGGGGCGTAGCTAAGGTGTGGGGGGGGGGGGGAATTAAATGTCTCTACCGCATCCCATGGCGGAGGAGTTGGCGGCACCACATACCTTCGGCCCCGTACTTCTTAATTCGGTATGTAAGGGCGTGGATGGTGCAGGAAGCGGATAATGGAGGAAGTGGATAATGCAGGAAGTGGATAATGCAGGAAGTGGATAGTGCAGGAAGCGGATGGCGCAGTGCGTGGATGGCGCAGTGCGTGGATGGCGCAGTGCGTGGCTGGCGCTGGCGGGATGAGACCCGCTTCCGAAGCCAGGGTGAATGACAATGGCTCGGAGAGGAGAGGAGAGGGGAGTCGTAGACACACCGCTTCTCGGCAGCTGCTTGTACCGTACATCTCTTGAGCGTGTGTATGTTTTCAGGGGGGGATTGTGTATAGTGGTAGGAGAGGGGTGGGGATGGAAATTGAGACTCTAAGCCGCTTTCTTCGGCTGCGTAACTTGTGAATTCGGTGAATGACTTGGATGACACGGTTTGTAAAATTTATTTGTCCATGCTGAGACATTCTCTGATGCGATGCTGAGATAAATGAGATCAGAGAAACTGGGGATTAGTAAGGATAAGAGTCAACGTATGGCATACGTTTTCTTGGAACTGTACTGGTGAATTATGTGGATGTTAATGCCGCAGGCGGCGGGTATGTTGTGGGTGGATGGGCGAGGCGGTTTTTGAAGCGGAGTAGTGATGTGGTGTCTAGGTGGTAAATGTGTATGAGGCGTAGCTGAAGGGAGGGGTCAGCGGCAACATCCCCCCCCCTTTTTTGGGCCATGAATAATGTGGGTGTATGAATGTTATGAGGGTAAATGTGTAGAGGTAAGAGAGAGGGGAAAGTAACTCGGAAATTAGAAACGAAGCATCTGAGCTGGATCTTGCCGTAGAGGGTCAGCAACACGTCTATGTTAGGGCCGGTGAATGATGTAGCTGAATACGGGGCAAACGACAATACGGAAGAAGTTATCTGTCAGGGTTAGATAGGCTCAAATCACCATTCAAATAAAATAGAAGGGTGACGAGGGTTAAGACGATGATATGCCAGTTTCTTCAGAGCTGGTGTTCCAACTCTAGACGGTTCTCCCTTTAAATACATCGTCATTCTGATTAAAACCCCAGTATTCCCATCTTCAGTCTGCATTACATGTAACCTCTCCAAAGTTAAAGACTTCAGGTGGCATTGCTTTCCCCTTGTCCCTCCGTCTCTTGCCCACCACTCTTCTTGGGGAAAAACTCCTCGAATCTAACATATAGGTCCGGCTCATCTTTTAAGAGCTCCTTGACTTGAGTATGGAATCTGTCGAGATTGCGAGGCGGAGTTCGATATTCGGTGATGTATTCCTGGAACTGCGGCCATAAATCCGGGCGGTGTTCCTTGAGAAGCCTCAACATTAGCGATTGAAAGGTTTCTTTTGCCTGTAGTAGGGAGAAGGCTGGAGGGGGGGGTTGGCTCAACGTCCAGCCGAACTAGGCTGCAACATTCGAATAGTTGAAAATAAGTTACCTGCAATTCTTTGACATAGTTCATGGCAGCGGTAAAATCGGCTGGCGCTTCTGGATCGGCCATGTTGGGGTGATGGTATCGTTTGTAAGATGGTGTCGTTTGCAAGATGGTGTCGTTTGCAAGATGGTATTGTTTGAAAGATGGTATGGTTTGCAAAGTTTAGATAAGCAAGGAGGTAAGGAGCGTTTTGGAAATCATGGAATGAGGGGCTTTCTAATGCTTTCATGTTGGACAATCTATCTATTCGCTTCGCTTACCTTACAGAGTTGGAAGCAATTTACTCCAGAAGCGGGGTGGGTCGTCTTAGAGGGGGCAAAAGTGCACGTATCTTTACTTATAAAATGAGTGAAGAGGAACATAGAGTTTGTTAACACTTTCATACGGTCTACTACATAAAGCTACCTACACCTTTGGCTCTGAGCGGACGCACTCGAATTAAGTTCAATTTACAAGTGTGGAATGGTGTAAAGCGTAGAATGGATTCCTTGGCCAAAGGGTTTTTTATTGTATTTCAGCTACTAGGACGAAGGAAAGGTAGACTCGGACACAGCAGGTGGATGACTAAGCCATCCTAAACCAACTGATTTTGTCAAAACTTCATCAATCACCCTTTCTTAAACTCTCTACATGATGCTCGCAGCAAAATAACGTCCGCTTAGGTGCTGCTGGCTGTGAAGATGACATCTCCATTCCCAGCAACAATGACTCCATTAGCGGAATCGACGCTCCCAATGCTTCCTCCTGTTTCAACAATTCCGACGCAGAAAGATAGACAAGCGATCTCGCACGTTATGTCTGCTGGAGGTGGTAGGCTCAAGCATGCGCGCGTACAGGCCGCAAGACACACCGGCTAGAGATAGTCATATTAATACACCACGAGTATAACGAAACGAATCTCAGTATAAAAAAGGGTTTACAATGGCTGCCTACATAATCATCAGTATCGATTGTCGGACCAATGTTAGGGAGATAGGGCTAACTTACACGTTTTTCCAAGCCCAAGGAGGAAGGAGCAGGAGAGGGAAGAGCCTGGGTCACTGCAAGCATTGTGGCAAGGATGGTTGATTTGAGTGCTGAAACCATCTTGGTGTTAGAAGAAGGCTGCGTAATGTAATTGACAATATAAAACTTTTTCAAGTTGAATATCAAGTTGTCAGAGGAGAGATTGAGTAAGAGAAAGATGTAGGCGCATTCACGATGTAGGCGCATTCACGAAGACTTTATACTTCCACTACAAGTCAGTTGCTTCTATTCTAACCTGCCGTTAAGATGAAATATATTTTGGTCATCGATCTTGCGCAAAGAATAAGCATGTAGACAAGCTTTAGGCCTTGTAAGTCAGCTGCAATTTTCAACAATCGAGGCAGTATAATACCGTTTGTACATGGTATGAAACCGTTGACGGGTTATCCGGGGCGAGACCATCCTACTATCACCCATGTAATTTAAAACTCATGATAATGCCTCAGTCTTACAATCTATTCATGCAGCTTGGTTTCCATTTTGTTAAAGGATTCTGCACTCTACCCCACGCCCCATCCTACAAGCCCGTTATCAATACTTCCCTTGCATATTCGGCCGTTAAATATTTCGGGCAGTTAGTGGAGCCTACTTAAAATAGAAATGCAAACCGGTGTCGTTAATAGGCCCTGGGTGCATTTTGGATAAATTGAAATGCTTGTTGTGTCCGAGCGCAGCCTAATCTTTGCGTCTGTGGTAAATGCTAAGTGATAAACGATTTCCAACAGCATGATTTCCAACCGCATCGCAGAGGCATATGCAATGCGTACTACATAAACGAGCTGTAGATAAGAAAGTTCATATAGAGATATCCTCTATCATAAAGATGCGAGAGCCGGAAGTCCTCTTGACCATTTTAATGGTATCAACGTAACCGTGGGGGTATAGCTGGAATAATATGGAGATTAGATGTGGTGAGTGAATGCCCCTCTCACACGTTGACACCGTTCTAAAACTATACGATCCAATTTCAGTTCACAACGAAGCTTTTTATTTCCCTCGGGTTGTTGTGCCAAATGGCGTTTGCTTTGGCTGCTACAGAATTTCATAATAATGAAGTTGCTGTCCACGAAGAACGAGCACCATATACAGAGTTGTGGACCAGAACATCGACATTAGACCTCGGTCTAATCCTCCCGTTGAAAATAGCTTTGACTCAAAGCAACTTAGACAAAGCCGAAGATCTGCTCCTGAGTGTTTCGCATCCAGCTTCGTCAAATTTTTCTCAGCACTGGACGCCAGCAGATGTAGCACGGATGTTTGCTCCATCTCCAGAAGCGATTTATAAAGTGGCAGCTTGGGTTAGAGATTCCGGTATCCCAGCAGCAAGGATATTTCGATCCCATTGCGGAGGTTGGCTTCAAATGAACGCCACTGTCCAGGAGGCAGAGAAGCTGCTAAACACAAGATATTACATATATCAGAATATACAAACAGGAGAATCTAGAGCAGCTTGTGACGAATACAGCGTTTCTACATCCATCCAGCACCATATTGACTTTGCAATGCCGACAATACAACTTGAACTTCAAGTTCAGCAACAGAGAAGGATCACACGCTCTATATCCTCATTGAAAGATGACCAATCTACATCTGCATCAGCTGCATTATCTGCTGTGTCGTCGAAATCGTCAATAAGAACCTGTGCTCAGCAGACAACGCCCGATTGTGTCCGCGCCCTATACAACATCCCCGCCGGCGACACATCTAACTCCAATAATTCACTTGGGCTAGTAGAGTTTGCCTGGGGAGCATATTTCCAAGACGATTTAAATTCGTTTTTTAAATTATTCATGCCCGAGGCGGTTGGAAATGAACCAGTCTTTGAATCTGTCGACGGAGGATTCTTGCAAAGCTTTTCAAGGCAATTTGCTTTTAACGGAGAAGCGAGTCTTGACTTAGAGTACGCCATGGCCCTCGTTTATCCTCAGAATGTGACGCTATATTCAGTTGGTGATCTTTGGGTGCAAGGGGATATGAACAACTTCCTCGCAGCTCTCGATGAATCGTATTGTGGTGCTTTGGATTCAACATACGACCCTATCTACCCAGATCCGATTATTTCTCCTATTCCCGGCTGGCCTGGAGGTTACAACAGCTCTGATTGCGGGAACCATAGTCCGACGAAAGTTATGTCCGTGTCATTTGCCTGGCGCGAAGCAGCATATTCTCCAGCATACCTCCAGCGCCAATGCTTTGAGTACCTAAAACTTGGATTACAAGGCGTGAGCGTAATTTTTTCCTCCGGGGATTACGGAGTTGCTGGGCAGGATGGTGTTTGTCTCGACCCAAACAGTGGTAATATTACGAACGACACGGTCGGATTATTCAACCCGTCTTTCCCATCCACCTGTCCATGGGTGACTTCAGTCGGTGGGACGCAACTTCCAATCAATGGAACAGTGACAGACGATGAGGTCGCTATTTACCACCGTTTTCCAAATACGACTCTTGCCCAAGTTGTAACTTCCGGTGGGGGGTTCAGCAATGTTTTTCGAAGACCCAGTTATCAATCCCACCACATCGACCGGTATTTCTTTCAACAAAAGTCTCATCTTCATAATGTTAGTCAACTCTTCAACTCGTCTGGCTTTGCTAGGGGCTACCCGGACGTATCGGCCAATGCAGCAAATTATATCATAGCAGTGGACCAGCTGTTGTATGGAGCATATGGAACTTCTTGCTCTACACCAGTTCTAGCTTCCATTATTACGAAAATCAATGACAAGAGACTAAGTGCGGGAAAGAAATCAGTTGGGTTCTTGAATCCCGTATTTTATGGAAATGAATGGACATTTAACGATGTGGTGGAAGGGTTCAATTATGGCTGTGACGTTGAAGCATTTCATGCTGATATCGGGTGGGATCCTGTGACTGGACTTGGGACGCCCAATTTTGAGAAGTTGTTAAAACTATACATGGCTTTGCCATAGCTTAGAACCCCAATATCAATACAGGAGTATGACTAGATAATGGTTCCAAAATATAGTCCTATTTCTGACGGCAGAGTGCTAGTAGAAGAGCAACTTATAGTTGGTGCACAGCAGTGTTGCCCGAGTAGTACTCGCTGAGAGTAGTACTCGGTGAGTACCCGAGTACTACTGTACTCGGGTGATATTTTTGAGTACTCGGGGACTCGCCGAGTACTACTCTGAGTACTCTGAATACTGCCAAGCGCTTAGTAATGAGGGGTAACTAGGCGTAGAATAGAATAGATAATTGAAGCTTTCTTCCACTTAAGTGTTCTATATTACTTCCTAACTGTGAAAATGAGTAGCTCTTCTCTATTACTAGTGCTAGCTAATGCTTTAGAGCTACCGTCCCTTATTCTAATACTACAATACCTCTAAGGGTTTAATTACCTAATTATACATTAATTCTCTTTATAAAAAGGCTATTCTAATATAATCTTATAAAGAAATGGAACTAATTATTACTATCTACACTTAATATCTACTTTGCTTATAGAATTAGAGTATTATATTGTTAAGCAACAATAAGGATAGTAGTAATATAGATAATAAGAGTTAGAATAGTAAATATAGTCGATTTCTATTTTATATGCGAGTACTACTCATGGTATTCGAGTACTGGTATTCGAATACCAGTACTCGAGCTTCAATTTTGAGTACTCTACTCGAGGATGCTCGAGTAGTACTCAGAGCGGTACTCGGGCAACACTGGTGCACAGTGAATATCGTGATATTGAACATATTATTGTTACTGTAATATTTTACGCCGCAACTCCTATTATTCGCGGTTGGGCCGGAACAAATATAAGTTACAGACTCCTCTTGAAGATAATATGTGACTGCACTATTTACAAAGAATAAATATTAATCTTCGAGCTGCCACCGCAAACCGTACCAGCAGCCCCTGGACATGCCATTGTACACCCAGTCGAAGGCGCCCCAGCACCGTAGAGCTCATCGTCACAGAAACACTGATGTCTATACTCAACCCCAGAATAAATGAAGCCCTTCGTCAAACACGTGGTTCTACACAACTCAGTTGTCATCAACGTCGCCTCATTCGCAATAGCGAGCTGGTACCTGAGCGTCCTCTTATTCACATCATCCGAATAGCACCCGAGAGATCTGGATTGTGGCCGCATCATCACATTGATCCGATCCGAGCCTCCACATATCTGGCCCGTAGTACCTGGACACGCTGACGAGCACCCGCTCGATGCCGGGCTACCCCGGATGGTATTGCCGCACCAGCACTGATGTGCATACTCGACGCCCGAGTAGATGTACCCCGCCTTTTCGCAGGCGTTCTGGCAGATCTCGCGTGTTAGAATGGTATTCTGGTTCGCGATGATGATCTGTTTCTCGAGCGTGCGCGATGTGGCGCTGTCGGTGTAGCAGCCGAGGTCTTTGTACTTGTCGAGGCGGTAGAGATTGATCCTGTCGGGTCCGCCGCACGTAATTGTTGGTGCGCCGGGGCAGGGACTCGTGCAGCCTGATTGGGTCAGGCCGTGGCCGTTGCGGATGGCGTTGTCGCAGTAACATTCAAACCCATACTCGAGACCGGAAAGGCGGTATCCTGCCGCAGCGCAGGCATCGCTGCAAGCCTTAGGTGTCATAATAGATTTCTCGTTAGGGAGTGTGATTTTGTTTGCTAATGCGCGAGCACTTTGGCTGTCAGTTAAGCAGCCAACTAAACTCCAGTAGTCCTCCGCCAATGGGCTAGAAACGCAGATAGCATAGGAAGCCCAAATATTAGTGCAGGCCATGTTGATGTAGGTATTCCAAAGATTGATATCCGTTCTCGTAACGTCGGACTTAGCTGCTATTGTCAGGCAGGTATCTCCACTCTGAACAACATACCACTTCTTGCATTTCGGAGTTGATCCGAGAACAGTGGGAGCCGGAGGATTAGGGTATGCCACCCCATCAATGATTGTAGTGTTCGGAGGCTGAGTAGACGTGGGAGTGGGTATAGAGCTCGTAGTTGTGACCGTAGGGCATCCCTTGGCCTCTCTGGCGTTCAGGAGATTTTTGATTTGCCCCTGGAAAGTAACTCCATTCTTCAGGTTGTTACTGGCAGCAACGATGTCCCAGATCATGAACCCACCGAAGTTCGCGTGGCAGAAATACGCGTCGATTAGCGGCTTGAGTTGATCCGAAGAAACTCGAAAGTCAACTACTCCGGTCTCGGTTGCCTGTCCAAGAACACCAATTGCGAGTTTGGCGTTCTTGCTCTTGGAGTTAGGTGCCTGGAGACGGTTGTACCACTTCTCGAAGGAGAAACCTCCGAGTTTGTTATTAGGATCAACAGGGTACTCGATGCCGTTCGAAGCGTAATTAGGGTTTTTGATAATCCAGTCGCGAACGGAGCATCCCCATGTGTTGTAGAACTGGACCCAGATGATATCGAACTGCGCGCCTTGGATCATCAAGTCCATGTTTGCATCATTCACGACGCACTGTGGGGCACCGGTGATGAGGTAGTTGCTTCCCGTGGGGAAGTAGCTGCGAAGCTTGTTGATCATGGCAATGTACCCGACAGAATTGTCTAGGATATTTAGTAGGGCGGTCTCTGCATTTGGAAACAAGATTCTTACCAGTATCCGGGAACTCAATATCAAAATCGTAACCGTCGACGACCGTCGCATTTCCCCCTCCGACGGTGCCTGGGAGAGGATCGAAGGGACGCGGACCAGCCCACGCGGTGGTATTAGGACCGTACGCTCCCCACAAGAAATCAGCAAAGGCCTCTCCATCCACTTTGCCGGTGAGATGATAAGTATCGTATCCGCCACCAAGGGATAGAAGTATCTTCTTCCCCTTGGACTGGCAGTACTGGATATCCTGGGCCATTCCGGGGCAATAACTTAGGAGCAGGTTCTTGCTGTCGTCGTCGACGCCTTGGTAGCCGGGGGCATTATAATACTCCGCCCAACACGAGCTTGCGTAGTTGGATCCTGGCCACCCATTCCCCTGTGCCGGAAAGTAGTTAATGAAGCCGATGGGAATGTAATCCGTATCAGCTGTGTCACAGTAGTCGCGAAGATTGCCGCCAGATTGGCCCTATCTCATCATCAGCATTTCTACCCCGTTTGAGGCCATTATTTTTGAAGTTCTACCCAGTACGCGGCCACGGAGCTTCTTGCCGAACTAGCCGCACTCGCTACGGTTGCGAGGGCAGCGACAGCTGCAAAAGTCTTGGAGTAACCCATGATAAAGATGTGAAGTAACGAGGGTGCTTAAAGATGGTAGTATGGCCTAGGCCAGTGCAAAAGAATGTGATGTTGACTCGATCGTCAACGAAAGGACGCAAATCAAAGTCTGCAACGAGTTACGGTGACGATACCACGCCGGTAAGGGGAGGCTGCGGAGTATGAGGATGAAGGGAAAGGAAAAGAGAAAGAAAGAGAATGAAATGAATTAGAAAAGCATCGCGCACCAACTTACAGGGGGCACAGGCGAGGCGGACAAAACGGGCGCATGGAGTCACTGCTACAAAGGCGTCGGTGAGCGGATGGTGCCTGTTACCAGTGTAGTTGTGTGGGTGGTTGGCGTATGTTGACACAGCGGGAATATCGGAAGTAGTGCGAAAGAGGGAGGAGGATGAGAGTAGAGCCCATTAGGCCTCTAGACGACTCACTAGATTCGCTGCTAATACTGTAGCGGGGTTGGGGGGTCCAGGGACTGAAGTCGAGCTTGCACATTCCTGGAAAGAGTAGGACCGAGTGGTAATCTCCTGCACTATGGCGGAGGGAGAATGACAAGAGGTTTGTCCAGTAGGATGATAGTCAAAGGTGGTGAAAGCCCAATCGCATGATAGTCCAACAGGATGAAAGTCCAAAAGATGAAGGCAGAGTGGGATCTGACAGTGAGCACTAGATTGCGAGGGGTTGGCGTGGCTGTTGTTGAACAGGGTAGAAGAGGTTAAAATTAGCCGACACTGCCAATCAGCGGCGAGAAGCGAGACACTGATGCCTGCACACACACATGTAGCGACAGATCCGTGCAGAGCTTGACTTTAATACCCTCGCTCGTCTCGAATTCGATCCTTCGTTCCTGACTAGTTTTCTTCGGTGGCCCATTCTAGACACACTAATGCAGGTCGGCGGCGAGGTATTGATTTTCGATCTTGGCTAAAATACTGAAGGTATCTCTGAAATTGTGCTAAGATAACCGAAAAATACTCAACACGTGCTTCAGTGGTAGAGCAGCCGGGAAAAACAGCCCCCCCCCCCGGTAATCTGTTGACTCAGGGGATCAACCGTGTCAACCATGTAGATTTAGGTTCAGCCAGCACCTGAATGGATTGCCATACTCACTTGGCCTAATTTAGTTGACAGCGGCTACTTCACCAATCAGTCGCTGTAAGCCTTGCTGAGCCAAAGATAGTTGCCTGGGGATTTCAATCTACATCACGTGGTGTTCAGGCCGTGCATGGCACGTGTATGACTATTGTTGTGGTGTGGATTATTCATCACACATTCTTTTTGTGCATCTTGGAAAGTATCACATAGGGAGGAGTCTAGAGGACGCATGGTAGCGCATAAACGTTAAGATCTCGCGTGTCTGGAGAAAAATAGGCACGATTCACGATTAAAATCTGATCCCAACTACAACCTGACAGCAATAGAGTTAGTTATGTGCGGGTGACAAGATTGCGGGGTCTTTCATAGGAGGGAGGCTAGGGTAGGATAGGAATTAAGCATCTGAGCCGCTTTCTTCTGCTATGTGACTAGTGAATTTAGTGAATGACTTAGATGATGCGGTTTGTAAACCCGCGTTGCATAGATGGGTGGGTAAGACACTCGCTAATGGGATACTAAGACAGATGAGATCTGAGAAATGGGGACTTGGTGAGGAGAGTTGAGGGCACAGGATGCGTTTTTGGGACTGTACTTGTGAATTGTGTGAATGTTGATACTGCAGGTAGCGTGTGTATTGTGGGTGGATCTAGATGGGAAGGGGAGAATTGAAGCATCCGGGCCACGTCACGTCGGGTCAATGGCAACACGTCCTTTGTTTTGCCCTTGGGCGTATGAATGTTATACGGGCAAAAGTGAAAAGAGGTAAGAGACAAAATATGAAAATAGAAACGAAGTTTCAAAGCTGCATTGCATTCGGGAAGGGTTAACGAGGCTGCATTATATTCGGGGTGGGGTCAACGAGGCTGGATTGCATTTGGGGTAGGGTCAACGAGGCTGTACTACTGTATTTAGGCAGGTCAACGAGGCTTCAAACCTGCATTGCTTTCCGGAAGGGTTCGCTGACCCGTTTAGTGGTGGCTGTGGATGATGTAGATGGATGAACGCCACGGGGGTAAATGCATGGTGGTTGCTGAGCGATGAAACGGAAATTTGAAATTAATTAACTCATTGAGTGAGGTCAAC
The DNA here is from genome assembly GCA_001662645.1 of Pseudogymnoascus sp. 03VT05. Taxonomy (NCBI): domain Eukaryota; kingdom Fungi; phylum Ascomycota; class Leotiomycetes; order Thelebolales; family Thelebolaceae; genus Pseudogymnoascus; species Pseudogymnoascus sp. 03VT05. The sequence continues at coordinate 18,789 of KV459556.1, read as the reverse complement.
AGGATGACCTACTTCTTTAAGGATGGAACGGTAACCGCGTGATTGATGAGGGATGGTGATAGACTTTGTCTTACATGCGCTGAGCTGCATCGATGTCCTCGTTCCAGCTCAGACTGTCTGGACGACCGCCTATCAGCACGCCACACAATCGATGGGATCGTATGGCGTCAGGCCAGCGACAGCCACGATCCAAGCCCAAGTAGGCGGTGGCGTACCCGCCCCCCCTCGTTCCCATGGCATGCAACTGCCCGACCAGACCACAACGCGGGCCCCGATCATTAGGTTACGGGCATGGGGAGGTTTATGCAACTGCAGAGTGATGTCAGACGCCGGAACGCGGGGTTTTTGCTTTGTGCATACGGAAATGTCTTCGAGGCGGCTTAGGCTGGGCTCTGTACTACAAGCTACCTCTGAAGCTGGGATGAATGGCAATAGCTTGGAGAGGAGACGAGAGGAGAGGAGAGTCAAAGTCACACCGCTTTTCGGCCCTCGCCCGTACATTCATTCCGTAAGCGTGTTGGTATTTTCAGTTTTTAGGGGGTGATTGTGCAGGGGGATAGGAGGGAGGCGGGGGTGGGAACTGTGTAGGCGGGCCACATCCGTTATTTTTGTCTTCAGTCCCGTACCTCTGAATTCCGCGAAGAAATGGCGTGGATATCGCGACCGCTTCCGAGGTCCAAATGAATGGCACCGGGTCAGAGAGGAGAGGCTATTTTTCTTCGGCCCCACACTTGTTGATGATGATGTGTGAATGAATGTTAAGGTGGCGAATGTTTACGGACGTGCACGATGATGGAACCAAGCAGCTGTGTCTTATCGGCCTCGCAATCCTCCCCGTATCATATCGTGTAAGTGTCTACCAACCGGTGTGGAGGGGGTAATTTCCACGACGAGTAAGACACGACCCCACCAATAATTTAAGGCGGAAGGACAGCACTTGTTTCGTATGTCTGTAGGGGATTCGTGTGGTGCAATTGACAGTGTTCATTAGGGGACTAAGGCTGAGGAAACTAGAATATCCCCGGTTTGTTTGACGGCGGCTGATAGGCTTTCTAACAGGCCAATTTTTGGTAGCCTCGACCCATATTTTAAGCGTCCGCGATATTCTAACATGACATGAATTTAAATGATTTTTATTGGTTTACCCTCGAATAGGGGGGTGAGGGTATCACCCGCCCGTCCGCCCTTCGTCCACTTCCCGTTTGCAACGGAGCTGATGGCTTAAATCGGGTCTCACGGAGCAGACCGAATTTACTTAACATAGCCCATTTTTTAAAAAATGTATACGACTCCTAAAGTACTCACCAAGATAGCGTGTACGCAGTAAAAATACAATTTTATTCCTGAGTTTTAAAAATCTATCTAAACAAAGAGGCAATGAGTTCGGTGTTCCATGTATTCGTTCTCTTGGTATTCCTTGTGCCCTTTGTTAGCATTCCTGGAAGCTGGGAGGCTTGCGCCGCGCTCACCTTCTTGGCGTCGCTTGGGATGTCATTTCTTATTATGCGGCACCATGTTTTGTCGCATAGCATAGGCAGAGAATGGTTGATCTCGCAAAGACAAGCACTTTTCAAGGCGGGCTTGACTTGCCTTCAGCTTTTTTTGTTTTGTTGATTTTCCGTTGGCGACCATGATGCCGATGGCTGATTTACTCTCATATGGTTGAGCACTATCCAAGTAGACGTTAGTTTCTGTAAATTCAATACTAGTAAAAGGTTCAACGAATCTTGTCTTGTATAGTAGGACATTTGAAACGGAGAGAGGGTAACGAATGAAGAGAGATTCTACCAGATATACCGAGGGTCAGACCCTTTTACAGCGTTCGTCGAAGACATTGTAGTTCGTGATAAAGATGAGAGCGGGTCAAGGTTTGTCGATATGCCTAAGTCTTGTGCTGTAAGGTGTTTGGGTTGCTTGAGTACACGATCAAAAGGTAGAGGGAGCGAACGATTTTATATATACTACTTGGTCAATGGTGAGGGGCAAGCATACATTATCGTGTGAAATATGGCTCATGGTGAACATGCGTCGTGTTGGCGGCGACTCACCGCCGTAGCGGTTCGCAACGAGCCAGACCTAGAAGTCAATCCTAGGGCATCTACTACCTATTTGATACAATAATCTACATAGACTCAGGATATCCGCATCGTGCTAAAGGTAAGAAGACATTGCTATTCCGCCGTGCGTCTTAGGATGATCCCAGCATCGCGCCAAGATCCCAGCGTCCCACCAAGATCCCAAATAGTGTTAGGAGTTATTCAAAGAAGATCTGCCGATTGTCGGCGATGATGCATGGAAGAATAAGGGCTCACAGGTCACCTATCATTCAGGGGGGCCAAGAGCTCGAGGCTCTTGCCAAGGCGGGGATTGCAGTATCTAGTAATAACCCAAGTCAAACCACCTGCGTAGTAGTAACAATAAACAATGCCTGTTGGATTTATCGGAACCCGGATGCCACGCATGCCACGCATGCCACACATGCCACACATGCCACACATGCCACATCACCTGCCCGCGAACCCGGATAACTCGCTACGGCGGATTCTCGGTACGCATTACCCCTGAGGCACATACATACTCATGATTGGGCATTAGGCAGATGTATGATGAGGGGAGAGCGAGGGGTGGCGTCCTCGGAGACAGCTAGCGCGGGGTCTTGGATAGATCTACCGCCCCCAGGCACTACCGTCAGAGCCGCCGCGTCTGGGATACGAATCATATGAAACAATCAAACAATCAGATATACTATCTCGGGTCATATTATCCTACTGTTATAGATGTTAGTCCTACGGCAAACACAAACTCTCACATTGAAATGTCGTTACTAGAGCAGACAGTCGCTGTTGCCTGACACCGAACACCCCTGCTTACCGGTCGGCCAATAATGGCCTTTTTCGCCACTCACAGTTACTTTCCCCTCGGTCTTGCCCTTCCTGGTCCAAACAAGCATGAATCAAGCCGTATGTAAATTTTCTAACAACCCCACCCAACTACGTACATCTGTCCTCTCCAACCCTCCGCCCTAGAACCCCCTCCCACTCCTCTTCACAACCGGCCTCCTCACAGCCCCCCTCTGCGCAACCTTCTTCACCACCACCCCCTCCGTCCGCACCTCCCCCTTCCCCTTCTCCCTCTCCAGCCGCTCATCCTCATTCTTCTTATCCTCCGCCATCTGTGTCTCAATCTCCATCTTGCGATTGAACTCCACCTCCGTCACCCGCTTCTCGCGCGCCGAGTACCCCTTCTCCTTCACGCTGTAGAAGACACCACCCAGCTCCGCGAGCCACTTCGGATCCACAGACGTCACGGTAGACATGTACTCCTTCGACGTCAAGATCAGCTCGTGATACACGACGTAATCCGGCAAGTAGCCCAGCCCATACAACGCGCTCGTCGGGTGCAGCTGGATCGCCACACTGGTGCGTAGATTCACATACTCCCCAATCCCCTTCACCTTCGCCGCCTGATGATAGTACCCCGAGCAAATACACTTGCGGATGATATCCCAATCGGTCCCACAGCTCACCATCGTCATCTTCTGCATCTTCATGATATCCCCGATCTGCTCTCTGATCTCCTTCGCGCGGCGCAGCGACTTCGGGTGCAGGAAGTGCCGCGTGCACCACGCGTCGCTGTAGCCGTTGCTCTTCCACTGCGAGTACACGTGGAGGTAGGTGAGGTGGTCGGACTCGGGGACGAAGAACTTCTCGCGCGCGGCGTCGGATTCTTCTTGGCGCTCTTTGGGGCGGTAGAAGATGGAGGGGACGGAGAGCATGGAGACTATGGTCAGCATTTCTTCGCTGCAGCCGTATTCTTCGGATGTGATGAGGAGTTTGGCGAGGGAGGGGTCCATGGGGAAGGGTGTCATCTTCAGGCCGACGTCCGTCAGGTCGCCGATGTTATTCAGCGCGCCGAGGGCCCAGAGGTCGAAGAGCGACGTCGTAATGGTGTCCTGAGGCGGCGGGTCCATGAAGTCGAAATCGAGCAGGTCCTTGACGCCAAGGGATTTGAGGAGGAGAACCGTGTTGCTGAGGTTCGTGCGCTGGATCTCGGGGATGGTCTGGATGTACAACTCGTCCTTGTATGCGGCTTCCGTGAAGAGACGGAATGCCTTTCCTGGACCCGTACGGCCTGCACGTCCAGATCGTTGAGATGCGTTGGCTTGCGATATAGGCGTGATCTGGAGGGTATCCATGCCCATCCGCGGATTATACACTTTGAGCTTGGAATATCCGGCATCCACCACGTACATAATACCGTCGACTGTCAAACTCGTCTCGGCGATATTAGTTGCGACAATGACCTTCCTGACACCTGGCGCCGCTCTGTCGAAAATCTTGGCCTGCAGATCTGCGGGCATTTGACTGTAAATCGGTAAGATGCTGAGCTTGGGAGGGTCATTGAGAGCGTTCAAACGATCTTGGATAAGTTCACAGGTGCACTCGATGTCCTCTTGTCCAGTCATGAACACCAAGATATCGCCTGCGCCCATGGAAACATGGATGGCAAGAACTTGCTGCACCGCCTGGTCGACATAATCCTCAACCGGAGACCGGTGGAACATGACGTCCACGGGGAACGTTCGGCCGGGGATGAAGAATTCCGGCGCTCCACCATAGAAGTCTGAGAAGCGCTTCGAGTTCATAGTAGCCGATGTGACGATCAGCTTCAAGTCTCGTCGACGGGCTAGGACTTTCTTGAAAAGGCCCATGAGCACATCGGTGTTAAGAGCCCGCTCGTGAGCCTCGTCCATAATAACACACGAATACCTGTCGAGATCCGGCTCATTGAGAGACTCGCGCAGCAAGACACCGTCTGTCATATACTTGATAACCGTCTCCTTGCTCGTGCAATCCTCGAAACGAATCGCATACCCAACCGTGCCGCCAAGCTTGCATTCCATCTCCTCGCTCACCCGCTTCGCCACACTCATCGCCGCCACACGACGCGGCTGTGTGCACCCGATCATACCCCTCTTCCCATACCCATCCTCATAAAGGAACTGCGTCAACTGCGTCGTTTTCCCAGAACCCGTCTCTCCCACCACAATAACAACCTGATTATCCCTAATAACCCTCAGCAGATCCTCCCTCACCGCAAACGCCGGCAAATACTCCCTCTGCTCCCTCAGCGTCTTGCTCTGACTGAAGTTACTCGCCCCCTCACTCTTCTTCGCCATATGCTCCGCAAACTTGCTATCCCCCTTCCCCCCCCCCTCCTCCCCAGGCACCGGCGCCGCACTATCCCCCTCATCCTCCTTAACCCCCATCAGATTCCCCAACGCCGTGCCCGCCATATTCGTCGCCTCCTGCGCCTGCTTCTGCCTCTCCTTCTGCTGTCTCCTCTCCTTCACCACCCTACTCCCCTTCCGACTGAAAACAGCCATATCACTCTGATTATCCCTAATCGCCGGCACCGGATCAACCTGCTTCGTAAACACCGTCCTCCCATCCAAAAACGGCGGCCTTAGATCATGAATCAACAAATGCACCCTAGTCTGCTCCTCATCGTCCTCAAAATCGTCGCCGAAATCCCGCCTCTGCGCTACCCCAGACGTTAACATCCGATTCGTCTCCCACGCGTCCACATCCCGCTGCTTCTGCGCCGCCCGCGCAGTAACCCGCTTCGCAGTCTTCTTCTCCACCAGCGCAGCCTCCTTCTGTCGGTCCTCCCACGAGGTATCGTACGAGCCGAAGGGATTGTGCATTTCGTCGCCGAAGACGTGGCCGCCCTCGTCGCCGGCGTACCAGTCGCGGTCGAGGGCATTCGAGTCCTCGATATCGACTGCGGGTTCTGGGCCGTCGAATTCATGCTGCTTCGGCGTACCGGGATACTGGGATTGTCCGCGAGGTGTTGAGGCGCGGGAGGAGGTGTTGAAGCGGCTTTGTGAGCGGGCGGGGGCCTGGGATTGGGAGCGCGAGGTTGGGCGGGAGGGGATGGCGAAGCGGTCATCGTTGCGGAGAGGGTTGAAGTCTATCTTCCGCCTCTTAGGGCTCTGAACCCCATCTTCTCCTGCCATGATTACCTGCTACTCCTATCCAAGGAGAAAAGGGAAGGAAGGAAGGCGCGGTGTTGTCTTGCGTAGCTCGTAAGGTAGCTTCACGGGTGTAAATCCAACAAGGCCAACGTCAAAATATACCGCGCGCGTCGCCGCTGTCGTCTCCACCACCACAACGACACCCGCACGGACCAGCCGCAAAATAATCCGCGCTAAGATTAGATAACACTAGCGTATAAATTTCCAAATAATCGTCGAACAGTGGTGAGGAAAAAAGTTCCCCTCACCGAGCGACAGCTGTAACCCTCCAAACCCTCCAGTCCAGCACAACTTCGTCACATAAAATCGAAGATGTCTATGGTCACAGCGACGGCGTGGGTGCCGCGGGGCTTCGCGGCGCCGTTCCCCACGAAATACGAGTTCGACGAGGCGGAGTTTGATAGGATCGCCAAGCTGGCGAAATTGCAGCTCGATGACGCGCAGGAGGATTTAGAGGAGGCTGAGGAGGCCGCGCAGGCTGGTGGGGAGGGGGAGAGTGATTCGGATTCGGATATTGAGGATGGGACTGGAGGGGCTAATGTGAAATCGAAGGGGTGAGTTATGTTATTTGGTTGTGTGGTGGGGTGGGGTGGTGGTTTTACAGTTGTACGGATTTGGAGGATTCTAACGGAATACAGAGACGAAGACGATGACCTCGCCGAATACGACCTAGAGCACTACGACTCGGACGTAGCCAAAGACACCGAAGGCGAAGGCATGGGCATGTTCGGCAACGTCAAATCCCTCGCGTACCACGAATCCAACGCCGACGACCCCTACATCACCATGAAAGAGAACGACGAAGACGACGAAGACCGCGAAGAGCTCCAGATCCTCGCAACAGACAACATGGTGCTCGCCGCCAAGGTCGAGGACGAAGTCGCTCACCTGGAAGTGTACGTATACGAAGACTCGGCGGATAACCTCTATGTCCACCACGACATCATGCTCCCCGCCATCCCCCTCTGCCTCGAATGGCTCGACCTCCCCGTCGGCAAGACCTCTTCGGCCCGGGACGCCCGCGCCAATTTCGTCGCCGTCGGCACCTTCGAACCCGACATCGAGATCTGGGACCTCGACACGGTAGATTGCATGTACCCCAACGCGATCCTGGGCCAAGGCGGACTCGACGACACCGGCGCCCCCCCTGCGGACGGCACCCAGAAGAAGAAAAAGCGCAAGAAGTCCAACAAGCCCAACGCCGACTACCACGTCGACGCGGTCCTCTCCCTCGCCGCGAACCGTCACCACCGCAACCTCCTCGCCTCTTCATCAGCAGATAAGACAGTCAAGCTATGGGACCTGTACACCACGTCCTGCGCGAAGTCGTACGCGCACCACACGGACAAAGTATGCACCCTCGCCTGGCACCCTAAGGAATCCACGATCCTCCTCTCCGGGTCGTACGACCGCACCGTCGTAGCGGCTGATATGCGCGCACCCGACGCGACAGTGCCGAGGTGGGGTGTGGAGAGCGATGTTGAGACGGTGAGGTGGGATCCGCATGATGGGAATTACTTCTATATCTCCACTGAGGGCGGGGTGATTCACTACCACGATGTGCGTGCCGCGCCTGCGGACCCGAGTAAGACGAAGCCGGTGTGGACGCTTCATGCGCACGACGAGTCGGTGTCAGCGTTTGATATCAACCCCGTGATCCCCGGCTTCATGGCTACGGGGTCTACAGACCGTACCGTGAAACTATGGAACATCCAAGCCAGCGGCCCAACCATGGTAGTCTCCCGCAACCTGGAGGTCGGCAAAGTCTTCTCCACGGTGTTCGCGCCGGATGAGGAAGTGGGATTCCGTCTCGCTGTCGCGGGGAGCAAGGGGAGCGTCCATATCTGGGATACGAGCACGAATGCTGCGGTGAGGAAGGCGTTTGCGACGAGGATGGCGCCGGTGGAGGGGGAGGTGAGGGAGAGGTTGGTGGGGGTTATGGCGGATGAGGAGGAGAGTAGTGATGAGGAGGGGGAGGAGGGGGAGGGGGGGGGGGGGAAGAAGGATGGGGAGCAGGGGTGGGAGAGCATGGATGAGGATTGAGGGGACTGCCATGGTGTTCGTCGGTAGTGGCAGTCTGGGGAGTTTGTAAGGGGGGGGGTGGTGGGGGGTATAGGACAACGATGTGTCGCGGGGATGATGGGTTGTTGACACATGTCTATCCGCCGCATCATCGGGTGATCGCGTGCAAAAAGTGCGGGGTGGGTAGATGGAGTAGAGTACTATATGTCAAAGCACCTCTCGGCGGAGCGTGCGCGCGATATAGGGTCGGGATAGTGATGTGTATAGCGTCTGAAATAGATAGCCCCATCCGTCGTCGGGTTGGAGGCCCGGGACGGCACAGAAGGGGGAGTGAGTGATACTTTGTTCTTTTTTTTTTTTTTTCATCACTTGACGATGTACTTGACGATGTACATGATTCTGAGGAGTGGTTGGATTGGTTGTTTGGGTATATTTACCGCCTTTTGATGTGTATGGGAGTTGTGACGGTCTTATTATTGAACGTCCAACGCAGCGGATGCAGGAACAGCGCGATAGTTGCCCAGGTAGAGACTCCTTGACTGACACCTGCATCATCACCCATCACCCATCACCCATCACCCATCGCAACGATCACATTCCCACTCCACCACATCATCTCATCGCCTGCCTGCATGCGGCCGCATAACCTCGTCCGTCCATCCATCCATCCATCCATCCATCCATCCATCCATCCACCTCCACCTCCACCTCCACCCGCCCCATCCCCCATTCCCGCCGAAACAACTAAAACCGCATGAACATGAAACGCCAAACGCCGGTGACGGGCCAATCAGGGCGGATTGTCTTTGAGCCGGGCCCCTGTCGCGGGGTTACTCGGGGCGAGGGGGTGCGAGGGGGGCCAGGGGGGGATGTTTCGAGGGCGCCAGGGGGGGCGGGGGAGGGTGATTGGACGGATGGGGGGGAAGGTGCATGGGTGGTGGGTGGTGGGCTGGAACTGGTGGTGGGCTGGAACTGGTGATCCTGGCGAGTGGAGTGGGTGGGGTGGGTGGGGTGGGTGGGTGAGGGCCGGAAAAACTGTTCGGATGGTGGTGATCTGGTCTGGGAGGCGTGGTGTGGTGGTTCTGGAAGTGAGGTCTGTGCTGCGATGGGGGAAAGTTGTGTGTGTGTGCACAGGAATGGAGACTGGTAGGGAGATCCTTCGGAGGAGGACAAGCGAGAGACGGGCGAGGACAGGACGAGATAGTGCGCACCGGAAGGAAGGTTCGTTCATGGTGTGAGGGTCAGGGTCCTTGCTCAACCATGGTTCCCAACGGCGCCGGCTTCCCGTTTAATTCCTGTTCCTATTCCCCGTTGCCCTATTTTCTCCCTGTTCCTGAATTGAAGAAAAAGAAGATGAAAAAAAGATCGGCTTGACGAGTCATTCGATGCGTTTCGGAACCAAAAACGATCCGATCTAATCCAGTCCGACAGGGCGAAACAGTCTTTCCGTGGAGGGCGAGAACGGATGATGGACACGGAACAGTGGGTGGTCCACTGAGGATAAGCCAGTCAGTCAGTCAGTGAGTCAGTCAGATTCTTCCAGCCTCTTCTTCTCACTGTTTTGTGGTGGAACAAGTGAGAAACAGATCAGAGTAGAACACACATACTAGAACAGAAGACACACATACTAGAACAGAAGACACACATACAGTAGAAGACACACATACAGTAGAACACACACATACTAGAACAGAAGACACACATACAGTAGAACACACACATACTAGAAATCACACATACTAGAACACACAGAACACACATACTGTACTAGAACACACAGAACACACAGAACACACAGAACACACAGAACACACAGAACACACAGAACACACAGAACACACATACTGTAACTAGAAATCACACATACTAGATAGAACACACAGAACATCCCAAAAAGACACAGAACTCACATCTGAACACACACACCCCCCCAAAAAAAAAAAAAAAATACCTACCACATGTACCTACTGTACATCCTACAAGTACTCTATTAGTTGGATCCCCTGAGCGTTTTGAATGTGTTGGCTGCAAGGTTGTGTGTGGTTTGTTGGAGGGGGGGTACTTGTTCTTTGTCCAGCATATACAGACAGTACTTTCCACTAACACAAGTACCACCGCACCGGCTTGGCGCTATAAGTCAACCAACGACGGGTGGATCCCTCCATGCTGGTCCATGCTGGTCCATGCTGCCCCCCCCCCCAGTCTTTCCCCCCCCCCCTCCTCCACTCCTCAACTCACTTGCTCTCGATCACACACACACACACAACCAACCCACGCACACCACCCACCTCACACTCTACCACCACCACACAGACTCACTCACACACACCTTCCTTTTTCTCCCTCCCTCCCCTTCCCTCCCCTTCCCCTTCCCTTCCCATCTTTGTTTCTTCTTCCTCCCTTCCCTTCCCTTCCCTTCCCCCATGTCGCCTGCATCATCTGTGCAACGAAAACGTTTCTTCCCTTCTTTGATCCATTCTCTACTACTTTCCCATTTTCCCATTTTCCCATTTATCCGTCGCAGGTCGAAAAAAAGCCATACACCACATCGTCGTCCATAACGAACGCCTTCATTTACTCCATTTACTCCATTTACTCCATTTATCGACAACTTGGACTTGACTTCGCAGGGGAACAATATCAACATCTGTTCGCTCCTTACAGAAACTGACTAAACTGTTCCACCAACAACCAGCTCACTACGAGTACACAACACCACCATACACAACACATCTGATCAGATTCATCACGCGCTGGACTGTGTCTGCGCATGACAACTACAACAATAAGAACAAGAAACAACTTGAAAGAAACAAAAACGAACGTTTCCGTTTCCACAGTCGACCACCGACCAAACATACCACCTTCTACAACATCGCGCCGAGAATCCCAACAATGGCACTCTCCCGCGCATTCACCACCCGCAAGGGCTCAAAGTCGCAAAACACTCCGCCAGTCCCCTCCCGTAGCCTCACAACCAAGCACTCCTTCTCCGCCGGCACCATTCGCAACAAGATCTCCGGCCCCATGGAGCTCATCTCGACCACGAACATGATCTCCTACAACGCGCCAGACCTGCACCCCATCTCCACCTCCCCCATCTCCTCCGGCGATGAGTCCGACATCCCATCCATGTCGCACTCCACCTCCACCACCCCCGACTCCTCCGTCCGCGGCTCCGGGTCAAGCAGCACGACGCCCATCTCCCCATCGCCCAACCACCTATCTTCCTACTTCGATAACGCCAACAACAAGCAGCCCTCCCACACCATCAGCGCATCAACCGACTCCTCCGCCCCCTCCATCCCCCAGCGCGCAATGAGCCACACCAAGAAATCCCACGAGATCCTCTCGCGCCAGCGCTCCACCCGGCAATCATCCCAGAACTCCTCTCACTCCTCCATTTCCACCTCAACTCGCAAACCATCCATCTCGCACCCCCGCACAAGCGCAGACTTCTTCAGCCCCTCCGCCCCGGCTTTCGATACCACAGCAAACCCATTCACCAACGAACTAGCGCAGGTGCGCGAGCTGGCTGAGGAGTATAGCGGTGGTGCGACGCGTCGCGCGTTGAGCGAGGAGGAGCAGGATTTGTATAGTAGGGGACTGTGCAAGTTCAGCGCGGAGGAGTATGTGATGGAGATCCAGGACTTGTATTGTGAGATGCTTGGGAAGCCCGTGCCGGCGCAGAGTTCGACGATGATGTGGATCTAACCGTCGCCGCGCTTTGTCATTCTGTACGAACTGGTTTCGTTCGTTTATGGCGAGCCGTGGTGGGGGGTGTGATCCCGCATTGGGAGAGACTTTTTTCGGTGTATATATCTTTGGGTTGGGCTGGCGTCGCGCATCGCATCGCATACTGGGAATGGAGTTCAGAATGGTTGAATTTACGCCTTGAGACAGGCAGTGGGGGGGAGTTATTTCTACCACGGATGGGGAGGCTCACTCGATTACTTTCTTTATACCAGCCACTTTTTTTTTTTAGGGCAACACTCTTTTCGCTTATAGATGGGGAGGCAGAGGCAGAGGTGGAGGTGGATGAGGGGTGTGTTTTGTTCGAGTACTACTACTGGCTTTTGTGCTGTTGGAGTACTACTACTGCTGGCTGGCTTTTTGTTGCGATTATGAGAGGTGGGGTGGGGGGAGATGAAAATTATGCATGGATGGATGAAATGAGGATGAGGATGAGGATGAATACCATCGATACTATGATAGCTAGGCTCGAGAAGAGAGAGAGCTGGAATGAAATGGGATGCTTGGCATTTATTTAATCTTTTGTGTGTGTGTGTGAGTGAGTGGGTGAGAGGAGTGCTTGTGAGACATGCATGCCATTATCATCCTACCGAGTCTATCCATTAGTAAACCTACAGTCTGCGGGTATGCATAATACACCCTCGTCATTTTGGTAGGTGAAGACATGACTTAGTATATATCCCATCCCAACGGCGAGATAAGCTGATCTATGGTTGAACTAGCCAGCTTGTTTATGAAGCGTATATGTGATCTCAGGAGCACTGAGATAGAAGGAGCTCTAGGGCAGTGAAGCTACGCGCGAGGGTTTTGATATAGGTGTCTGCGATGGGGGTTTGTATTCCACCCCCGGGCTTGGTTGGTATGGAAGAAGGGTGGATAGGTGGGTTTAATGTGGTGGTGTGTAGGTGTGCTATTGTCGTGGCTTGCGCTGGTATTTCTTGCGGGTATGAATTCGTTTGATGGCTGCTGTATCATATTTATCACCTAAGGAGGCTATAGACTGTAGCTATGGTGAACAACTAATTATAATTATTAACCATTATGAAATAGTAGAGAAGAAACCGAGACGGGCCTCTCAGTTAAGCCCATCCATCACCTTTAAACCCAGACCCCCTAAAATAACATCCCATCCCCTAGCCAAACCACAAGCACCTCCCAGCGCCCAACAAGTCATTCACACCCGCGCCTCACCCTCACCACCCCGCCCTCGCACCCCCCCCCCCCCATCATCGCCGACAATGGCGCGCATCCCCCTCCTCACCAGCCCCAACTACCGCACCTCGCGCAAACAGATAGAAATCCCCCTCCGCTCCCGCTCCCTCTAGGACGCCGTCTCGCCCCCTCCCCCTTCCCCCAAAGCAGCAGCCGCTAGCGATGAAACCGCCCCCGCCCCCGCCCCCGCCGTCGCCGTCGCCGTCGCCGCGGACGAGACCCCAGACGCCCCGCGCGCTACGCAAGAAGATGCGCATGCGGGATGGTTGGGCCCCGGAAGTCATCTTCGGGTACTGCGCGCCTGAGCCGCTGTCGCGGATTATATACGAGAAGACGGCTGCGGCGCAGTGGGGGTTGTTGAGGAGGATGGACGCGCCCGGGGCTGGAGGAGCTGGTTACTCGGTTCTGGGGGTATGAGGCGCCGCTGGGATGGGGGGTGGAGGGGATAGCGAGGAGGTTGGATGAGATGCAGGAGGATGTTGGGGAGATTTGTGGGGGGGAGAGGGCGGGGAGGGTGGCGCTGCTTTTGGCGCTGAAGAGGGTGTGGAGGGGGAGGGCGAGGGCGAGGGCGAGGGAGAGGGAGAGGGAGAGGTTGGCGGAGTGGGAGTGGAGGGTTTATGAGGGGGGGTGCGGGTATGAGGAGGCGGTTAGGGTGCTGCCGGCGTGTGAGAAGGTGGTGAAGGCAGAAGCTGAGATGGCTAGAGGGTGAGGGGGAGGGGGAGGGAAGGGACGAAGTCGGAAGAAGACGGGAGGTGGGAGGTGAACTCGGGCTGGTGTTTTGGGATGGGATGGGGTGTTATGTGTATCTGGCGTTTGACGGATTTAAGTAGCTACTGTGGGGAAGGGGGGTTATCATACTATACCATATAAGCTTTACGGGGATATCGGATCCGCTTTCTAATCAGGGTTATCAGATCAACCATTCCGTACATGCTTGCACGCAAGTATCTTCATCTGTATCTGTACTCTCAGATGACTTAGTAGCATGATTAAATAACACAGACATGTTTCACAGACACGATTCTCACTCGCACATATAGTATAGTTCTAATAATGCTATGCATTTCATTTAAGCTCCTCAAGCCTAGCTATCGTAATAGATGATTCATTCATCCATCATTTTCACCCGCCCCGCCCCTCCCCTCCCTAATAATCGCAGCAAACCCGGTACTCGAACACACCCGTCCACAGCATACCTGCTGATCGAAGTAAGCATGATGCGCCTAACGGAATATTTTAGATCTAGAAGATCTACCCACGGAAGCTACCCAACCGCCACGGACGGGAGTAACAACCCTTACCGTTCTCACACCACGTGTCCCCATACACAATCTAAGATATCAAACCATTACAGAGTAGTAACCAGAATACCGCCGTAGCGCTCTAATACATAAAGAAAAGGTGGGAACTTAGCTATGCTAGTGCAGCAGTTGTAAGGCCATACGTAACGGAAACATGCTGCATCTGTACATCAGGATAAGGAGTAATCTTCCTGCACACCTCATCGCCAAATTGCGGAAAGTGGTATTCGCATTGCGTTAAGAGCGCGGCCCTCTCAAAGCCTGGTGGATACGCGCCCGCGTGCGCCCAATCAATGAGCCATGCTTTTCCCTCCGCATCGAGTATCACATTGCGCGGCGCGATATCCTGATGCGTGAGGACGAGGGTTTGAAACTTGAATCGCGGCGTGTTGGGGAGGGACTGGCGGTAGGTATTGCAGATATCGAGTTTATGATTGAACCAATTTTCCATGTCCTCAATAGTCTGGAAATTCTCAGTGCCATAATCCGAAAACCAAATCCCTCGACCAGGGACCGACAGGGTGATCCTCTCCATCTCCGTGATCATGGCTGCGACCTGCGCGGCGACGTCTTCACGCTTTGCCGCATCGAGGCTCTCCCAGCATACGTCCCGACCTTCGCCCTCAACGTAGTCCATCACGATGTAGCATCTATCCCCGTAATACCCCTTGTCGGGTTCACCAGCGATGATGCGATGGACATTGGGCAATGGGATCTGCGTCTTCTCGCGCGCTAAGATCATGGCGTGTGCTTCGCAGGGATACACTGTAGAACCCCCTTTCATGACGAGTGTACGAGAGAGCCGTACGACTTGTGTCCCACCAAGACGATGGATCACGGGAGCCGTGTCGTAGAGTGCGAGGATGGCCTCGTCTGACACTTTTGACAAGTCTTCCCTATTAAGAGGGAAGTGAGTACTGTTGTCTTTGCTAGATGGCTACATATTACGTGATATGATCAGCTCTCGTGCTTGAAAGCACGTGGGATTCGTGGGGACTTACGTCTACGAAGGGGCGGAAGTGGTCGAGCATATCCTCCATGACTTTGTATAGATATCAAAAGCAGAGATGAAGAGAAATGTTGTAATGATTAGGCATATGATGCAGTATTTAAGCAAATAACTGTCTTTGTCGGTTTTGAAGTATCATTGAGACAAAAGGTTGCGTTTTCTAGGCGCAGCAGCTCCTGTTATTCACTTATCGCGGCCAATGTTCGACGAGGAAGTCAGGTGATTAATACTCCAGTTGGGGTTAGCGCACGTGATGGTTGTCGCACTGAGTACAATCTATAATTGGCAAAATCTATAACGTATTTCACAAGCGAACCGGTCACACAAGCGAACTGGTCACCAAAACACCAAAACGCGTCAACTTAACACAATTCAACTTATGGCAACACCAACTCAAGCTAAAACCTCTAATCAAGAGGGTAGGATACTACTAGCTATCCAATCAATTAAACAAGGCCATATTTAAAGTATTTAAGCTGCTGTAATGTCGTACGATATCCCTTATTCAACCTTACAAGAGCGAATGAATAGGGTAGCTTCCTAACGCGACTCTACTCCTAACTTACGTAAGTTGACTCCGTACGAAGAGTCAGCTCTCGTTCGGTACATCCTTGACCTAGATTCACGTGGATTTCTGCCCTAGACATAAGCTGTGTAAGAAATGGTAGACCTACTACTCTCTGAATGAAGTAAGGGCCCTATTTGTAAGGATGCCTCCTTACTTAGGGCTAATATGGATGGGTTGCGGGTCATGTGACAGGTAGGAAGGCGGGTTAACTGAGACAGACCCCATTTGGGTACATAAGGGGTAGGAAGCCATAAGCTCCCCCTTCATCTTTTTTGTATCCTTCGTAGTAGACCTATAGGATTGCACTGACTCATATCCAACTTGCACTCTTATATGCCACTTCTTGTGATACAGTGCCCTATGTCCTTACACTATTAGGAAGAACTAGACTACTAACTTCATTAAGCGTTGTATGGAAATTAAAGCAAAGTTTAGTTAGAAGTACAATTACAAACGAGCAAAATGTAAAGATCTAAAGATAATTAAAGGGTGGTTCTCTCTCATACGAAACACAGTTACAAAATACAGCATCTTAGAGCAGGATATCTACAACTTTAATAAAGTAGGTTTTGCAATGGGAGTTATTACTACTACAAAGGTAGTTACAAGCTTAGAAGCAAAGAGCTGTCTAAAGACTATACAGCCTAGAAATAGAGAGTAGGTGTTGATTATTCAAGGTGTTAATTCGTATAGATGGGCACTCCTGCCGTTTATTATTTTTAAGGCGCAGAACCACCTCTCTACATAGTATAAGGACTTGGAATTACTAGGCAATTAGGTGATTATACTAAGTGAGAATAGGTGGACTTTAAATTCAATTAGGTACAAGTGGATTCAACACTTTAATTAACATACAAGCACTTGTACAATTAGAACCTATCACCTTCTTATTCTTAATGGGCATAAGAGCCACCTCTTAGCTTAATTTCAACACTACTACATAGAACGGAAGATAATCACCCTCTATATGCTACCACACTCCTTACACATTCTTTAGCCACTTAATGTAAGCTGCTTTACGCTGCTAAAGCTTTCATACAGACGTTAGATTAAAACCTTTATATAGAACTAGCTAAACTACATTATAAAGCTTAAGTTTCTCTCTACATTTAAAGAAGCATTTAAAGCGACATTTATAGAGCAGAACATTAAGAGCAGATTCTAAGCTATAGGACTAGTTCTATACGAGCTGTAGAGTGTCCTCTCTTACTTAAATCTACACTTAAGGACTCTAACCCCTCCTATAGTTAAGAGTGACAACTAGACTTTAAAGACTCCCTAAACTATAAGGGAGCTTAACTTTTAAACAGAGCATATTAAGAACCGCATTGTACGACATTAGAACAGCTCTCCTACCTTAATTAATGATGCTGTTAGCTGCCTTGTTAAAGGGGCAGAAATGATGATGCATTCTACTGTTCTACTTAAGGCAGAAGTTAAGGCTCTATAGGCAGCAAATGAACAGAAAAAGAGGAGGGAAAGGAAGCGCAAGAGGCGTATAATGTAAGGGGGCAGTCTCTCCGTATAAGAGGGAGAGGATATCCTTTAGAGTGCTGAGGTTAATGCTCAACTCTATACGGAGGTGGCAAGTAAGACTACTTGGCAGGTGGGTTCTATAGGCCGGCAGCGGCGATGTGGCACATGTAGTAATATAGGGCATAATGCTCATACGTGCGAGAGGCGCTAGGAATCAGTTGCAATTAAATAAGGGTCATTATGTAGGGTAGTAGTGTAGTAGTAGGTAGTAATAGTTAATTCTGGTGTTTTCGTGACTGGTTCACTTGTGTGACCAGTTCGCTTGTGAAATACGTTACACTTTGCAAAAAGAATAATATATACCCTATTTTTAACATACCTATGCTTTATAATATATCTATCCCCATCAACTTATATATGTTCCAGCCCAACCACTAATATTACCCATTTGTGAATGGGCTGGCCCATTCACGAATGGGCTGGCCCAACCACTAATATTGCGATTGGCGGTTCGGCTGGCCCATTCATGAATGGGCCGGCCCAACTGTAAATGCAGCCCAACTATTAATGTAGCCTAACTGACAATATGAGGAGCGGTGTAGATAGTATAGTATTAGAAAATTCAAATCCTACTTCCTACTTCCTGTCTGTAATCACAATAATTATGGCTACTATTGCCTTGATTAACCCGTTCCCAAACGATGTACACACTGCTTTTAAAGCCTATATAAGTAGCTCTACTTACTACAATCGTGAGCAATTATCACACGCAAAATGGAGCTAAATGCGCAATATACTACAGAATATTACAACATATACACCATCTAATCAAGAGAGTAGTAATCTTAAGCACTGTGCGCAGTCTTAGTTTAAGCTTATAGATGAGAAGCTTTATAAGAAAAGCAATATACGATATCTTCAGCCTTAATATGTTGTTCAAAAAGCAGAGGTATTTGACATTATTGCGCAAGAGCACCTAAAGCTTCTACATGCAGGCTGAAATAAGGTAAGCCTTTTATTTATGTTCTATTCTAGCTTAAGCTCTAGGTAGAGCTGTAGCTTATGCCTACTTTTACTATACTAACTATAAGAAGGTATGGCCTACAATTAAGCAACAGTACTATGGAATAAAGCGTGAGGATGTAGAGTTTATACTCAAACAGTGTAAGAATTACACCTTAAACCGACCAAATACTACAAAAGCTCCATTAGTTCTAATCATCTCTAGTAAAGCATGGGAAAGGGTTTAAATCAACTTAATTGATATGCGCCATGAGCCTTCAGGGCGATACAAATGGATTTTACATATAAAGGATCACTTCTTAAAGTATACACAACTATACCCATTAAAAAGCAAGCATGTAGCGCCTATTGCAGAGTGCTTTGCTTAGTTTATTGCAGCTTTCCTACC